>JAGKTI010027709.1:0-13180 GCA_018397915.1 Birgus latro | reverse complement strand
CTCTCCCTAGTGTTTGGGTTCGGCTGACTAGGAAGAGTTTGCAGAACACTGTAGTCTTGACCAGTGTTCCCAACTTTCAGAGGGCTGATGATGAAGAACAGTATTTGACAACTACTGTCTATCAGGCTGGCCCTTCTTCTATTCCACGAACGTCTGGAAAGTTTTGCAGGTGACCTGAGCCTTGGTGGATGAGGAGTGTGCTTTAGGTAGGTGTGTCCACAAAGCTGCCTGTAGGAACCTTAGGAAAATAAAAATGTCTTCTTTCAGATTCAGTTCAAGAAAGCTCGTGCCTGTTATCAGTGGGTTCTGAAGAACTCGCATCAAACCTTGTGGAGAACCTGTCTCCTCAGCCACCTTATCCACTCCTTTACTATTGATCTGGAAGATGATGATGATAATAACGGATAAGTTATCACCTTCCTTGGTGCTTAAACCTCAGAGATCTTCTTTACCCAATTCCTCTGAAGTAGGTTCAGCCCTGGCAGAGCATTTTTACAATGTTTTATGTTCAGATCCCTCCAAGCCATTTAGCTTATTCCGGCATCAACAGGAAAGGTTAGATATTTTATTTCTGTATACTGAATTGGATCCTTATGTTTTTTTTTGCCGTCTGTTAACTGAAGGCTGCTCTCCAGCAGTCTAATGACGCTGCTCCTGGGCGTAATGACATTCCTCATGCCGTACGATACTCTGTTTTCATTAATAAATTACAACAGAATAATGGATGAAGATAAAGTATCCACTAACTGGGGGATGGGTATGGTTCTTCCATTTCCTAAGCCACTTGAAAAATATTTTAATGAGTTTATCCTCCCATTTCTTTGACATCTTGTGTATGGTTACTGCTTGAGAAGATGGTTAGCGGCAGACTAGTTCAGTAATTAAAGATATTTCTTCTCTCTGTGACAAAGAGGGTTTCTTTGGATGAGAATGATGTACAATGTACTACCTCATCGGATCTGAGTCAGCAGTCTCTGAGGCTTTTGCATCTGGACAACATCTTGTAGCTTTGTTCCTTGACCTTGAAAAGGCATATGATACGGCATGGCACCATTGGATTCTGACTTAACTTCACAGTTTGGGGCTGCATGACCACCTGCCATTGTTCCTTAAAGCTTCTAGCTGGAATGCAGGTTTCAGGTCCGTGTACTCTCCCCACTCTGTCCTACGAGTTCAAGTGGAAGGTGTTCCACAGAGGAGTATGCTAAGTGTTCTTTTACTTGCTGTTCCAATCAGTGACATACTTGATTCCCTGCCACACAGGGTGTCTTCTTCCTTTTATGTGGATGACATTGTGATATGGTTTAATGTTTCCTAGATGTGTGCTCTTGAGAGGAGGATGCAGCTGATGCTGGAAAGCGTCGCCAGCTGGGCAGACTGGAGAGATTTCTATTTTTCTTCAAGCATGAGTGTAACTATCCACTTTTATAAATTAAAGAGGCTGGTGCCTGATACAGTGCATGGAGAAGACTAAGTCTCTTGGCTTAAGGTTTGAGTGTCAGGTTACTTGAGTGTTACATTTGAAACTTCTGTGAGTGTCATGTATGCAAGGAATGAATTTGTTGAAGGTACTGTCTCTATAGCTTACACCTCGTGGGGTGCTGATCAGAGGACACTCTTTCCCTTGTATGAAGCCTTAATGGGATCGAAGCTTGCCTATGGTTGCGAGGTCTACTCCTCTGCTGTACCGCAGCTTACTGTCCTCAGTCCTTTGCATCACATAGTTTTGTGCCTTGCCACTGGTGCTTTCATATCCTACCCGATTCCTAGGATGTGAAGGCTGGTGTTCTTTCCTTTTATCTACAGCACACGTCGCTAATCATTTGTTACTGGAATCGTGTAAGATATAGTCCAGAGTCATTTATTGCTGCTGGTGTATCATGGCAGTCATTTTTTCAGTGTCATGTTTCTCATCCTCACTCTCTACATTCCTTTGGGTACGGGGTCAGGCAGATTATGGGGGATTTAGGTCTCTCTTCATAGCCTTTCTGCCACACTCGGTTAACAGAATTGCACCATGGCACCTTCCTGAGAGGCAGGTGTGCATGGATTTTTAGGATACTAAATCCTCTCTCTCTTCTCTGGCGCTTCATCAGCCATCAGCTGTTTTTGGAACATTCTTCCATTCACAGAGGCACCGGTCCCTGTATATAAAGATGGTTCAGAGTGACACACTGATTGTTTCTCATCCTCGCACTCCACATTCCTTTGCGTACTGGATCAGGCCGATTATGATAAATGTAGGCTTCTCTGCAGTGTGTCTGCCCTGTCCAGCTCCGAAAAATCGCTCCATGGTACCTTTCTAAGGAGGAGGTGTGCATGGATTCTGAGGTTACGAAGTCTTCTGCATCTTCTTGGATTCTCCATCAGCTGTTTAGGAACATTCATCAGTTCAAAGAGAAACCGTCGTTGTATATACAGATGGTTCAGAGTTAGACACTTGTGTCGGGGCTGGGGTGAAATTCTTAGATTTTGTAAAGGTAGGAATTCTTCTAAATTCCACTATTTTTACATCAGAGTTTAATTCAGCTCATCCCCTCACCTTGCTTGTCTCGAGTGCGGCAAGGGTTCATGCCCATGTCGGTGTGGACGGCAATGAGATGGAAGATACATTTGCAAAATCCATTTCTTCTTGATGACCCCCACCAACTACCCCCTTTCCTGTTTCCGATATGAGACCATACTTGAAGTATGTGATTCTTAATTGCTGGCAGAGCCTGTGGGATGCTGTTGTTAATAATAAATTAGGGGATGTTTTTCAGAGAGTGGTAGAGCAGAGGGTTCTCTCCTCCATGTCTTTGTGACTGGAGGTGGCTGTTGCCAAGTTATGCATTGGGCAATCATGGCTTAATCATGGGTTCTTAATGTGTGGTGGGGCTCAACTGTGGTGTGACGATTGCCTTGTTGCCCTTACAGTCCGTCACACGCTAGTCCTGTGTCCCAGTCAGGGGGATCTGCGGTGGAGGTTTGTTCATAGGCATGGCAGGACGGGTGATGCCTACTCTCTGGTCTTCATAGTTGGAGGAGCCTCTGGCTATCTGATTGGTATTTTTTTCTTAACTCATTTGCGCCCAGTGTCCTCAATATAGGCCGGAGGTGGGCCATTTCAAAATTTAATAAAGAAGGGAACCCTGGGGTAGGGACCTATGAGCTTCGCGACTATGAGCCAATAGGCGGAGGGCGGTATGCTTTGTACCCTGCCAGCAAAATCCTTCACACAAGAACTCTGGGAGCTAATGGGTTAAGGATGTGAACTTCTTACACCTTTTATAGTTGATTCATGATTGACTTACTGTGTTGCCATTTTTTCCTTGTTAGAGGTATCGATTTTGTTTTCGTACACACCTTTTAACGTTTATTCTGCATCACATAATCAAGCTCTTGCAGCGCCACAGTTTATATTTCCAATATTTCAGTTCAATTCTCTTGTCATCTACAGAAATTTTTATTCATCTCAGGATATAACTCATTGAAGACTTGGCATTAGTGATGACTCGTTCACCGCTATGGATTTATCAGCAACTGGGTAAAAGTGCTTGAAGGTTGCAAAAATAGAATATGTAAGACATCATCCTTGTGAAATAAATAACGTCTTTACTACAGTGATATCTTTAAAATTATTGCTATCTTCAGTCACTGATACTCAGATAAGGAGTGATTTCCTGTGAAAAACAATAAGCCAAAAGATTAAATTCTCTTACCCACCTGCGATATAATCCTCAGACATTTATCAGCCTGAGGTGTGTAGGGGGCATCATGAGGCACTGGCCAGGCTAACGAAGCCTGTACCAGCTTTTCCTTGCCTAGATACAAGGGGGAAGTGCCGTCTAGTTTAGCAAAGTTCCGTGATATTATCAGCTGGAGGTTCAGAGGGACACCAATATGAGCACTCCTGAAATAAACACAAAATAGTAAAAAGTAACAATTCACCCAGACACTTTCCCCACCTAGAAACAGCATAAGGTAGGATATATAAGGACTGAATATTCGATACTGGAAGAATAATGAATAGCATGCCCAGCAGAATGGGCCACATAATCATTCGTACATCATTCAGTCCTCTGGAATCCTGGCGCCTCGTCACATGCCAAACCATCTACACGTTTTTGCTCCTTCAGATTCGGTTGCCATATTGCCTTTAAACTGACTGGTAATATAAGAAAAACTAAAAAAATGATATACAAATAAACAACTTCATGTCCTTCACGCTAATGAACCACTCCTGCGAGTAAGGACATAAATAATGGTTCATTAGGCTCAAACCAGGAGATATTTATTCAGCAGAAAGACATATGGACGATAAAAGGATTAAACAACGGCTGTACAACATCTCACTTTTCCTTTCCTTTTAAATTCTTCCTTTTCAAAGTCTCTCTTCATTCCTTTACTTGGGGAATGCATTTCCTCTTGAGTACTACTTAAAATCAGATCACTGTATTCAGCGTGATAAGGAGGGATTATTGAAATCTGTATCTGGCATTTCAACCTCAAAAAGTCTTCAATATACTCGTGTGGGGATAGTAAGATGATAACATGAGATATACAGTGAAGAGATGTAGTATGAAAACTACTTGAACAGTGGTAATTTAGTCCACGGTTTCTTAGTTTAGAAGTTTCCATTACTATACCACCCAGTATTTTAGGACAAATGGAAAAAATCCATTATAAATGCATTGCATTTTCTCTCTGAAATTGTAATAACAAAATTTTGTCTCCGTGTAATAATGGGTAATTAGTCACCCAGTGTAGAGCTCAGAACTTTTTTACTCACCAGTGCGGAGCTGGCGACTGATGTACCACACCGTAATGATCAGACTTTAGATTATGCTGCCACTACCCAGCGTAATGCTGTGAATTTATTCCACCAGGGAAATGATGAGGAATTTTGGCATTTTAGAGATTAAGAGAAGTAGGGTAGCGTGATCTTATTAAAGACTGCGTGAGTAAGAAGATATTAGCACACCTTGCCGGCCACTCAGTCTCACGATAATCACTCCTCAGAGGATGACATAACTCAAACTCAACGAAACGGCTTTAGGAAACTTCAGCACCAAAACTTCGGCACAAGAAACTTGGGCACTGGAGATTTCGTCACCGAATTTTGGGCACTGGAAACTTCGGCACCAAAATTTCGGCACCGGGAAATTTCGGCACCGAGAATACTTGGTACCAGGAAACTTCGGCACCGGTAATTTTGGGCACCAGGAAACTTCAGCGCCAGTAATTTGGGGCACCAGGAAACTTTGGCGCCGGTAATTTTGGGCACCAGGAAACTTCGTCACCGGTAATTTTGGGCACCAGGAAACTTCGGCACCGGTAATTTTGGGCACCAGGAAACTTCGGCGCCGGGAATTTTGGGCACCAGGAAACTTCGGCATCGGTAATTTTGGGCACCAGGAAACTTTGGCATCGGTAATTTTGGGCACCAGGAAATTGGATGTCTAGCATGGAATATTATTGCCAAGCAGCACTTTTAAGATAGTTCCAAATCAGTCAGATACGAGAATTTGAAAAGGCTTTTTTAAATCAACTCCTCCTCACTCATTTTTCAACATCAAAATCACCGAGATGAATTCAGAAACTAAAAACATAAATTCACTGACGAAAATAAAGACCCTGCATTTGTTTCAGTAAATAAAGATCATTCCTGTAGGCGTCCGAGGGCAACTAATTACTGCCGTCACTAAATAGGAAAAAAGTGCCTATCTTCACCAGATAATCTAATTTGAAAGCTCAAAGTTGGTCAACTTCTTCTCCATCTCTTTGAATGATCTCTTTGTCAGCAAAACAACAGGAATAATACCAACATCAGTTTTACTCTATGCCATAAGAGTGAGGAGTAGTGAAATACAGAGAAATAAAAGGCAAACAAATTGTGTGGATGTATCATCTACGTCTTGGGACTGAATGTTATTCTTTTTTCTTTAGTTATCGATAGGCTTTATTCATTATTCATTTCATATATTGTCGGGAAGCCGACAAGGCTCTCCTCAGGCAGATGTAAGCAGACACACAGTTGTAACAGGTGTGGATACGAGTACACCTTCTGGACGTGAGTTTAGGGTGATACACGGACGGAAGAGAGAGAGCAGGGAGTTTGATGTCAGCTCCACATATAGCTGCGGACAATAGGTATAGGGAGGTGGAGTAAGGAAGGAAGGTTGAGAGAGAAAGTAAGTGAAAGCTGAAGAGAAAGGAGGAGAGAGAGAGTCAGAGGAGTGGTGTTGGGTGGAGGTTGTACAGAGGGTGGGAACACGTGCTGACTTTGCATTTGCCGCCGTGGGAACGTATGCTGACTCTGCACTTGCTCGAGCCTCAACGGTGGATGATGCGTGGATGACGTGTGGATGAGGGCGGTGGATGAGTGGGTGAGGCCATCACCCACCTCGCAACCATGTGACCTGCTGGTGAACATCGGCAACCCTTGAGGCCAGGACAGGGTAAAGAGGGTAGTGTGATAGTCAGAGCTGAAAGCGACGTCGTGACAGAGAGACGCAGCCTGGAGGCAGCGACACATCACGAGGGACGTTACTGTGAAGCCGAAAGGAAGTAGAGTTCCTGGGGCGACATGAGAGCACTTCTGTTGACAGTGAGTAGAAGTACAGGCTTATGTAATCGCGGGTACAACTTGTGAACAGTGCTAGTATTTGTCTGTCGTCGGGACTTGAGAGACTCCTAGTTACTTAGAAAGAAACGGAAGGAGAGAACATTTTAAATGTTTAAATGTGTTTCTTGTACTAATGTAACAGTGTAACATAATCAATAAGTGAATAAAAGAGAATGCTTTACTTATAACGGCACTAGTGAGTATTTAAAGGACTAAATATATAAGGTTGATTTTAAAGCACGGAACTTTTATGAGAGCTTTAGTTAATTAATATAGTGTTAGTAATAAAGTGAACTGAGTGTAGATGATTAAGTGCGGTTTCTAGCACGGAACTTTATATGAAGTGAAATGAGGTGGGAAAATACCTCATGATTTTTATGTGTGTAAATATTTTGTGAATACCTTTTTTATAATTAAAGCCTAGAAAAGCCATATCATTTTTCATTTCTTCCAGTTCCCAGTTCTGAGTATATGTGAATAGTGAAAATCCAAGTCGCGCATTGCCAGTGTCTAATGTTTCACGCTACCAAAGTAATAAATACGGGAGGATAATATTCCCGAGGTAAATATCATTGTTATATTAAGGGAGGGCGCGACAATATCATGATGGAAGTCGAAGATATTCGCTTATTTACTATATATGCAACGATGTTATAATGTGAAATGTTAGAGCAACATGGTTGAAGATTGTTATTACAGTCATTATGTCGGGATGGAGCTTCCTGAGAAAGGTTGGCGGCTTGGCGGCTGGCACGTTGTTTTTGTAATTTGGAGGTTTCGCCACGCCACGTTTCAGGTAACGTGCATTTGTCTTCACGCGATGTTGGTATTAATGATTACATTTTTCGAAATATAATATGTTGTACACTCTCGTCAGCATTTAGCACATGACTAATTAATAGTTTATAAGGCTAAATAATAATGGTTTCACACCATTGGTGCACCAAGATATCTATAAATATGTGATGAGTGGGGTCAGACCCGACTCGCATTAATGGGTGTTAGTGACTATTTTACCTGATTGATCTCAGTAAAACATATCTATAAAATTACTATAGTATGTGAAGGATGATTTCGTCGAGAAATAACGTAAGGTGCATCCTTAGAACTCGTGTGACTATTTCGGTTCCACAGGGTAGACCAACTTGTGGTGCTGAAGTAGCTGGCGATCACCGGCAACCACAATTTAGTGACGGCAGGCATTGGGACAGTGAGTGGCAGAGTTGCCAACTCAGGACATCAGAATCTCACTAGATTCACTCTCAAAAGTGGCTAAATGTCGCAAAAATAAATAGGAAGTTGCTAAATATGTCGTTAAATATTTACATAAGTTTTTATTGGAAAAAAAATAACTATATGATTTTTATCCATTAGTGAGTGTGCGCAGTGCACACAGGCTTCCCTGAATACGAACGTAAGTTGAAAATGGCATAAGTTATATAATTAAAATCTCTGTAACCAAATCAAAATTAACATAATTTATTTTAAACTGCAGCAAAGTATATATCACTTACTGTACTAAAAGGAAAGTTAGTCTACTATGACACTCAGTAGATTCCAGTCTTCAGTTTCTTCGAACTGAACTGTCACTAAGAACTACTGAAAGTCGCTAAATCTAGGAACAAAATCGCTAAATTGGCAACTCTGGTGAGTGGCCAGTGAGGCGCGAGCGGCGACAAGTGAGAGATTCCAGAAAGCAACAGTATCGAACGACGGGTGAGAATGTGAACACCCAATCCAATTTTGACGTCTTGTCTAGTGTTTAATCCTGCTTCTTTCCAAACTGTTTTATCTCAATTTCTATTCAGATACACTTGCCTTCGTTTGGCATCCATACAACTTACCGAAGATGGAGTGGACGAAGACGTCGAAGGCGAAACCTGTTCTATTCTGTGATGGACACATGTACAGTTGAGCAAGTAGAAAGTGCGAAAAAATATTGAGGTATATGGAGACATCTGGCAGTTCCCTGTAGTAAGTCCAAGTATCTTTATGAATGAATCGCTCAGAACCTAGAGCCTGTGTAAGGAGGAACGTGATTGGCTGAACTTTTGAGTGGTGGTGAAGGAAATATTTTCATTATATTATACGTAAATCAAGGTTAATAACTAATAAGTGGCACGAAACAATGTATAGAGAATACTACAGTATTTAATGATCGAACGTGGAGTATAACAGAGTAATAAACGTCAGCAATCTGTAAAACGTAACTGGCAACATAGCACAGAAGACCAGCAGTCAGCTGGTAGTTTCCTTTATTCATAATATTCGAAGCAGTGGGAATGAAGTCTAGTGAATCAGATTAATATATGTTGACCTCTAAGGAAGAGGACCGACAATGCTTTCTTTGACGAACGTTATATTGTATTATATTTCATCAGTTTCAAGGGTTATGCTCTATGACGCATGATATCTGTTAACATGCATAGGCAGTAAATTAATACTAAACTATTTGTTGTCTTATTGCCTTTTATTATTTAGCAAATATATTGAAATAGGAAGAGAGAAGACTGTACTAAGCCAGTACGATCTTGTAGCACGAGGTAGAAGGAAACAGAAAGGAGGGACAGCCAGCACGAGGAAAAAAAAGAAAGAAACGAGGGACAGATGAAGAGCTGAAAAGAATTGATTCGCGACCGAAGGGGCGCCAAAACCCTAAAGTATCGGCCACATCTCTGCAGACAATACCCCCTTACGGGGCTCATTCTCAATACAAATGCCTTTCATTGGAAACGCAAAAATATTGTAAGATAATCAGCAACGGTCATATATTATGAGATGGTTACCTTAAAATTCTTCCCAGCAGTTCCACTTAATTACTTTCACGTCCATGAGGTGCATACGACATCGTTCTATAACATCAAACAGGGACTAGGTAACCAAATATTCAGTTTTAATTTGCTGCACCTAACCAACAACGATCCCTCCCCCACAGTGTTTGGAGGAGAGGGTAAGAAAGAGACAACGATGAAGACAGTGGAATGAATAGGTTACCAAATGGGTAACTAGCGTCAGTTAACACTGGCAGCCGTGGGGTTGTTCCCGCATTTGAATACATAATCATGTTGCTTGACGTTAGTCAGTCCCCGGATGTAAGTTGTTAAGCCCCGTCCACACTCTTGCCGATCGAGCAGTGACTGGTGGACTGTGCCCTCATCATGCACAGTCTGTTAGGCATGTCCATACTGCTGAGTAGCTGGTCAGGAAGTAAAGTCGACCAGTTGTCAGTAGGTGATCGGCAGCCCTTGAGTGCAATATGACTATGCGCTACGCAGTTGAAAAGGAAAAAGAAATCGCTCGGTATGGCATATGAATTGTTGCAATTGATAAAAAAAAAACATGGAGTGCAGAAAAACAATATGGTCCTAGAGGCAATGTTTTGAGGATGTCAGGGTCCTTGGCTCGTGCTTTGCGCCAAAACCACAAGGATATGTCTGGTGATTTCCCTCAACTACGGCACTGGCTGTCAGCTTGTTTGCGCATCAAAGTTGCCACTAAGTGTTCGATGACGGGCTTTAAGATCATATGATTACTTTGATAAGTTGCTTAGTTCATTTGTGTATCGTTTACTGGCATTCACTATCGATTGCCAGGATGTTTACCGTGTGTGATATAGCTCCGAGATGAGCACGGCGTTGATTCCAACATATATCTCAAACGATTTTATCTCTTATCGTTTTCAGGAAAATTCATTGCAGTTATTCAGTAGGACATGTTTTCTAATGTGCAAATGAATACAGGGACGGCATGGTAATCAATTATGTGGGTTAGTTTTTGCTTACCAGATATTTGTCACTAGTGTTGATTATGTTTCAACTCTATCTCATCATTGGTAGGCATAGAACAAAATCATAATAATTTACAGTAAGTTTATTTCCTGACAAAATATGCATTCCTCATTACATTATAAAATAATGTTTCTCCAAACTAACATGCGATCTATATATGACAAACAAATAATACTCCTGTATTATTCGGAACACTGTCCAAACGGATATAATATCATGACATCATTGGATGAAAGTATGAATTCCAAATAAATCTGCTACTTTAATTACACTCAATACTTGGTCCAGAGACCGTTGTTGGCAATCACATCGTGAAGGCGGTCAGATAGTGACGTCACGTGATTATGAATGACGTGAGGCTTTCTCCTGAGGACCACTACTCCCTCATCATGTGACGCAACAGTTGCTGTGGGATCCATTCCTCGCTGGGCGCCCAAACAGTAACAACTGGCCCAAACGTTCTCAATGGGATTTAGGTCAGGGCTGTTGCTAGGCCAAGGCAAAAGTTCTAGGTGGCAATGATCCTCATACCATGTTCGCACAACTCTCGCTGTGTGCGAGGGACAGTCATCGTGCACGAAGATGCTGTTCTCCTCTTGTGTCTCCAGATCTCTTCAGCCCTGAACCTTCCTTCTATCTCTGTGACCTGGCCAACACCATGGAGACCAATCCACTCCCACACGTTGCATGTTACATGACCACTTCGTGCCTCAGCGTAGATGTGCTCCCGAACGTATCGATAAAACATTGTCCTCGTCAGTTCTGATAAATAATACACATTAATTACTTCATTTTGTATCTACATACTGTAATATATGTTCTATAAGATTTATTTATTTATTCGATTACATATTACGTATTTTAAATAAAAATTCTCTCTCTTTATCTCTCCACCGATATCTCTATATCTATGTACTGATTATATCTGTACCAATATCTCTATCTCTCTATACCGATATCTCTGTCTCTCTATACCGATATCTCTATCTCTCTATACCGATATCTCTATGTCTCTATATGTCTCCACTCTTCATTTTTTTTTTTACAATTGCAACAATTCATATGCTATACCGAGCGATTTCTTTTTCCTTTTCAACTGCGTTGCACATATTGCACTTAAGTGCTGCCGACCACCTACTGACAACTGGTCGACTTTACTGCCTGACCAGCTACTCAGCAGTGTGGACATGCCTGACAGACTGTGCCTGATAAGGGCACAGTCCACCAGTGTCACGAATTTTCTACATTGTAGCATTATGTTAAGTAAATCGTGACATCGAGCGATAAATTTTTAATTGTCGGTTCGGCTTATACGCCCGTCGCACCATCATCCCGCGCTCGTCGCGTTATGTATTCAAATCGGAGCTCAGTCTGTCTTTAGCCACGGAACGAGCGGATCGTGTCCACACGAAAGCTCGAGTGATCGTTTTTCATAGCGATTTCAGATTTCAGCTTGTGTCGGCGTGTGTTCCCGAGATCCCACCAATCCTTGGTGATCGACTACAGTACAGTCTCATCCATACCGATTAGTATTTTCCTGTTTTCCTAGGCTTAAGCTTTTTGAGATATTTAGCTGTTTGTCTGAGTGAGAGTGTATTTCTTTTCCCTTGATTTGAATTGGAGTCCTGTAACGTAAATTTATTTGCTTGTATTTAATAAATTTACAGTTTGTTTTTTGAGCTTTGTTAAATGTAACAGTCGTGTTTAATTTTCCCACTTATTTAATATAGTTTTGCTACTCCACGTTAGCACAACTCTTTGTACTAAAGCACGACTGGTACTTAGGCCAGCTTTTGGCAGTAATCCTTAAATCCGTTGTGCTAGCTAGGAGTTTGGCTCAGCCAAGATCCTGTTTATCTTTATTATTATCATTTTTGATTGTTAAGGGGAGAAACTAACTTTCTTAGAGGCCAATGGTACAATATTACAGCCTAATTGAGTGTCTAGTCTCCGCTGTGTACCGTTGAGAAAGTCTATAAATTCTCGACTCTAGAGAATTGGTGAAGTGAGCCAGCATAAAGTGAAATCGCTGCTCGATTTCACAAGTCTATTCTCTCTCAGTAAATGACTCGATAGTCATTCTTAGCACACATAGCCATACATTGTGTACCGAGTTATACAATATCATTACCCTTTTGAAATACTTAAATTTCCCCTGACATCTGGCGACCTCACGCCAGGATGTAAAACATAAATTTCCCCTGACAACCAGTCACTGCTCGATAGGCGAGAGTGTGGACGGGGCTTAACAACTTACATCCGGGGACTGACTAACGTCAAGCAACATGATTATGTATTCAAATGTGGGAACAACCCCACGGCTGCCAGTGTTAACTGACGCTAGTTACCCATTTGGTAACCTATTCATTCCACTGTCTTCATCGTTGTCTCTTTCTTACCCTCTCCTCCAAACACTGTGGGGGAGGGATCGTTGTTGGTTAGGTGCAGCAAATTAAAACTGAATATTTGGTTACCTAGTCCCTGTTTGATGTTATAGAACGATGTCGTATGCACCTCATAGACGTGAAAATAATTAAGTGGAACTGCTGGGAAGAATTTTAAGGTAACCATCTCATAATATATGACTGTTTCTGATTATCTTACTATATTTTCGCGATTCCAATGAAATGCATTTGTATTGAGAATGAGCCTCGTAAGGGGGTATTGTCTGCAGAGATGGGGGTGATACTTAAGGGTTTTGGCGCCCCTTCGGTCGCGAATCAATTCTTTTCAGCTCATCATCTGTCCCTCGTTTCTTTCTTTTTTCCTCGTGCTGGCTGTCCCT
>JAGKTI010027708.1:0-13180 GCA_018397915.1 Birgus latro | reverse complement strand
GTGTGTGTGTGTGTGTGTGTGTGTGTGTGTGTGTGTGTGCTCCACTACTGAAGGTCTCGCTCAGCATGGAACTGGTCGCACAGTCACCCATGCAAAGCGGCATATCACATACAGGACACATATTCCTAGTGTCCTTTCTCACCCCCAACTTGAAGCACAAATCACACATGAGCCTCTTCCCGTGGGGGATCCTTGCGCGGTGGTGGCCCAGGGTGCGATCCAACCTTACATTGTCATCTATCATCAGGTATCGCTTGCCCGAATGCCCTCGTGCTCCTCCTTGGTCCTGTCTTACAGGAGTCGCAGCTGCAGGCCCAGGCACGAGTTCTCCCGACCCACCAGCAACTGGAGGTGGTGGCGGTGCTGGCACCCCCGATGGCTCTACTGCAGGCAGTGCTGGTACTGGTGCTGGCACCGGTCTCGGTAGCGTGGTCGGAGGTACTTGTTGGGAAGTCAATGATGGATTATTTAATACAACCAGAATAAAGTCGTGAGACGTATTATCAACAAAGGTGAGTTACAGCACTCTTGGGCTACTGAGTTTTATTGTACAGTTATCTTGACAGTGATTTACAAACGATCTTAGCGTGACGGCCAGTCTCCCTTTCTCCTTACTCTGCCCTAATTGTGCTCTCGGGCATTCTCTATCCCCTTCTCTGATGTGAAGGGCTTCTCTCTGCCATTATAGACAGGTGTAAAAGAATGTTTAGGAAAGGTAGTAGTGTCTAATCGATCTCCTGTGGGCTTCCACGCGTTTGAATACATCATGAGTTTCTTGGTTGTTTGGACTACGAGGATATTTTGAGAAACATCATATGTTAGGATTCTTGATAGTCTGGGACAACAGACTGTGTACAGATATCATGTGAAATCAGACACTACATCCTGTACATTGTGTTATGAGATATACACTAATGCTTATATAATATCTACACCAGTGGTGGTCCTCCTGCAGGTGTTGCTGGTGCTGGTGGTGGCAGGGGTCTCTGTGCCTGCTGGGTGCCAGTTCCTGGTAGTGCTGGCCATCGGGTAGGTAGGTCTGGGGCGTGGTGAATTACATGTCCAGACGTGGGCCAGTCCTCTTCATGGAAATACAGAACATTGTAGATGATCTGCTCCAAAATTAAAGGAGAGTTACTGTCGCGTGGCTGTACTTTTTGTATAAGGTGAACGCATTGAAGAGTGCCATGTAGTCTAAGTAAAAAGTGATCTTCTTCGTCCAGTTGACGGTTTGCCGTTGGATGGGTTAGTACTGGACCATGTGATCAGAATGATCCACCCCACCCATGTACTTGTTGTAGTCCTCCACAATGACTGGCTTCTAGACTACCTTCTCCACATAGGTTGTCCGCCCATCATTACCCTGCACCTTCCCTCGAACCATCTTTGGAATGGTGTCGAGGCTGTGGAAACTGAACACCATGCTCACAATGCACTTGTCTCTCCACAGCAGGACGAGCACGTTGTCCTCGTGCCTATACACCGTGTGCCTGTACTCCGCACCCACCTCAGGCAGGCTCTTAGCCGTGGCGATGGCCTGCAGCTGTTGTGTTGTTGCTCTAGGCAGCTGTAGGGTCCCCCACACGTAAAGACCTTTTGTGGAGAGGCGTTCGCACAGGGCTACAGAATTGTAGTAGTTATCCATGAACAACTTGTAGCCCTGGTCCTTCAACGGTTCCACGAGGCCTAACACGGTGTTTTCGAGGGTCCACTGCACCCTCCTGTAGATCGTTAAGTTCCAGATGTTGCCCAAGGTCGCCTCAGCCAACATATATGGTTTAATGGCGTACTTGGTGGGCTTCTGGGGGTTGTAGACACAGGAGGACAGCCTGCACTTCCACCTCAGAGAGCCCTCATCCAGGCTGAGATGCTCCTCGGGTTGGTACGTTGACTGGAACTGCTGAAGGAGGTACTCAAAGACAATGTGAATGCGGATGAGCTGATCTTGGTTGTCCCGGGGTATTGTGAGCGAGTTGAAGCAGTGGAAGTGCCAGAGGATGGCGGTGAAGCGCCTTCCACTCATCACTCGCCTGAACTTTGGGTAATCTTGCAGCTCGTTGGTCCACCAGCAGTGCCCCATGGTCGGCATGTGCACGACTCCCATGAAGAGGTATAACCCCGGGAACATGGCCATTTCATCTTCATTATAGGTGAACCAGGCATCCAGCTGCGTCCCCAGGAATGTGGCATACCAGTTGGTTTCCACGGTGAGATATGACAACTCACGCGTGAAGAAGAGCTGGAAAAAATGCAGCGGAGTCATTGGGATAATCACCTTGATCCCTGGGGAGCCAGTGAACGGCCCGTGGTTCAGTGTAAACTGGCCACTGCTCCAGCAAAGATCCTCTTCAGTGGTGGTTGCGGCGGAGGCAGCAGGTCGGCTTGCCGACACCATTCTGCCTGCCTTCCGACCCCTTGGATGTCCCCCATGTCCACACAGTGGACCACGGTTCCCTCATCTAGAAGGGGATGGCTCGGGCGGGGACAAGGACGAGACAGAGGGCTCTGTGGACACAATTCTCCTTCGCCTGGCTGGTGAGGATGTTACTGTAGCATCCTGCACAGCAGACGCAGGTGGAGGGGCCATGCTCACATACGATGGCCCAGCTTCCGGTGACACTGGCTCGGCCAAGGAGGCAGAGGGGCCTGGAAATAGAGAGGCTACTAGGACAGCAGTGGGACTGACAGGTCCTACAGATGGGGAGGGTGATGCAATGGTGCCGGCTGCTGGTGGTGGTGATGCCTCCCGTGGAGGAAGGTGGCGAGGCAGCTCCACTTCCTGGTGGGAGGGTGTTAACTCCTCCTCCTCCACCCAAGAGCAGTCGCTCTCACTGTCGCTCTCCAACTGGATCTCCTCGAGGCGTCTTGTCCACTCTTCTTGTGCCAACCCCAGTTTCATCTTTGCTTGGCACCTTCATTGCAAGCCAACTGGAGAATGATTTGCTGTGCCTAGGGATGTGAGCTGAAAGGAAGCAATCAAGATATTGTATTCACAGCCAGCCAAGAACTTTTCTAAACACTGGCACAACGCAAGGAATCATGATATACGTTTATGTCCTTGAAAAACATTATCAGCTACACCTGACTTACAACACAGGTAGGGGACACCTACATGACATACGGGCCACGTGCATGTACCTCAGTGATGAAGTGTCTCTCTTTTGCTGATAAATTTGGTCATGTCTCATAAAAAAAAAAAAACGTAAACAGCGCAGCGTGTTCTCGTAAGGAAAATCACGTGTCGTACACCTAACTTAGAGCGAAGTTAGAGAAATGCTACGTGATATACGGGTTATGTGCATGTACCTCAGTGGTGAAGTGTTTCTCATACACTGATAAATATGGTTATGTCTCATGAAAAAAAAAAACGAAAACAACATGAAAACAGCGCACCACATGCTCGTTACAAATTCGTAGGTGCTTGACAGGTAGCGCTACCTTCCCGCTAACTCAGGTGTAGGACACGACATTTCCCTTACAGAAACACGCTGCACTATTTATTGGATTTTTTTTTTCACATGAGACATAACCAGATCCATCACTTTATGAGAAACAGAACATATCACCATAAAAGTACATTCACGTGGTCCGTATGTGTCACGTGGCATTTTGCAACCTTCCTGTTCACTCAGGTGTACGGCACGTGACTTCATTTACGAGAACACAATGCACTGTTTACGTTTTTTTTTTTACTTGTATTTTTCCCTCATGAGACATAAACCAAATCTATTAGTGTATGAGAAACACTTAACCACAAAAGTACATGCACGTTGTCCGTATGTCAGGTGGCATTTTGCTACCCTCCCGCTTACTCAGGTGTACGACACGTGACTTCCCTTACGAGAACACGCTGCACTGTTTACGTTTTTTTTCCCCTCATGAGACAACCAAATCTATCAGTGTATGAGAAACACTTCACCACAAAAGTACATGCATGTGGTCTGTATGTCAGGTGGCATTTCGCTACCTTCCCGCTTACTCAAGTATACGGCACGTGACTTCCCTTACGAGAACACACTGCACTGTTTACGTTTTTTTATTTGTATTTTTCCCTCATGAGACATAACCAAATCTATCAATGTATGAGAAACACTTCACTACAAAAGTATATGCACGTGGTCCGTATGTCAGGTGGCATTTCGTTACGTTCCCAGTTACTCAAGTGCATGGGGCGACGTGTGTCCTACAAGCACATGGGTCACTTTCGTTTTATTTTCACAGTACACGTAACAAAACCTTTCAATTTATGACAAACACAGTATGTTTCACCACTAAAAATACATTCAGGTGTTCCGGATCTCATGTTGGATTTCGTAACCTTTGAGGAAGGTCAGGTGTAAGCAGTCGACGTCTTTCTTACGAGCACGTGGTTCAATCTTTTTCTTTCCACATTACGGTTATTTTTTTTTCTTACTCCCCAAAACAGTGCAAATGGTGCTGAAATGTTGTGCACATATGAGATATGAAGATATTGAATGATTTCAATACATAATATGTTAGGAATGGCTGGAAAAATATTTATGAATATTTTTTCACCTTTTTTATATAAAATATGTTTATGGTAGTTTCAAGTTGTTTTTTATGTTATCATTGTGCCCATGCTTGGAAAAGGGAATGAAAGGGTTGAATATTCAGTCCTAAATGAGACAATTGCACGCCCTCCGAGGCTAGGCTCTCCCGCGGGTGATGAAAGTGGTGGGTCCGATCCGATCAGCAATACGGAAGATGAGTTGCAACTTCAAGCTCCCACACCAAGTGCATGGCTAAAAATAGAATCGAAATGGTTTTAAAACTATGAAGAAATCTAATTATTACGAATACAGAGACAAAGCAGAAATAAAAATATTTTTCCCATAATAACAGATCACCTTTCTCTATAAGTTTTCCTTGTTATTTTCGCAATATTTGTCGCTGTCTCGTAAACAGGGTGGTTGTGTGTGTTTTGCAAGGGAGGAAAAAGATTATATTTTCTGTGTGGGGTAGAGATAATGGGTGTAACAATGTGTTTTTATGCATGGCCATGAGCGAAAAAATCATACATCCACTCGTCACGGCAGTAGGTGGTGAACCAACAGATGATACGTGAGAGGGTGAAGTGAAGGTCAGTCTCATGTCCCATTTGTTCGTTCACTTCCCGAATGTTTTCACACTGCATCAAATGACCCAAATCATTACAACAAACCCGAACAAGTAGGTAAAGATACCAAGACAAAAACCTATTTTTCACATGTCTTTCTTGTTTGTGCCTATATTATTTCATAATCGTAAACAAGTGGTTGCGTGTGTTTTGCAAGAGGACAAAGATGATATTTCCTGCCTGGGTCAAGATAATGGGTGTAGTTGTGCTTGTTTAGGCAGGCCAGGATTGAAAATCGAAAATCCACTCATCAAAGCAGTAGGCTCTGAACTGCTTGATTGGATGTATGGGAGTATAGTGTAGATCAGTCTGAAGACGTTCAGATCCTTCGTTCACTTTCCCAAAATGTTTGCAGTTTTCTATAGGCCACGCTCAAACGATAGCTGCAGCCATTTATTGGCTAAATGTCCTTCGACGCCGGCGGCCATGGAGGGGTTAAAAAGGTCCAATAAAAAACTGTACTAAGTCAGTAGGCAAAAGCAGGGGCTATTGCATCTGGTGCATACACAAGATTTTCGTGAAGCCGCAACACTGGTGGGGAGGGAGGCGAGAACCTAACAGAAATCTTGCACGCCTTTTTCCACACCGTAGGCATTGGAGTAGAGAACGTAATTGTAGAAACATACAACCTCCATGAGTTACGGCGAACATTCTTTATGACCCGCCTATAGTGGGCACGTGCTTTGCAGAACTGTTTTTGTTTTAGAAAAACAACATCACAGTTGGCAAAATACTGACAAGCAGCCGCTTTCATAAGCTCCTTTTGCTATAGAGCAGTCATCATTCCACCATGGCACAGGTCTCTGGGGAAAAAACACCAGAAATCCGTGGGATGGAATGAACTTCCGCTGAGAAAATAGTAAAATAACGTTCCGCATCATCGACAGTTGAAAAATCAGTAACCCTGTTGGCAAGTACACATGGTTCATCAAAGAGAGACCAATCAACCTTATCCAGGCACCAGCGTGGCATACGGGCTGCAGAAGCAAAGTGAGTAGACTGGACCAACACAGGATAATGGTAACTACCATGCAGATCATCCAAAACCCTCCCAAGAAAAATCAGGTCAGAGGAGGAGATAGCTGAGGTCAATGACAACCAAATGTAAATCCCCAACCAAAGAGGCAAGAAGATCACCCCGGGGATTTGAAAGTGAGTCACCCCACAAGGGATAGCGGCCATTAAGGTCACCAAGGATTACAAAAAGGAGTGAAAGTTGACTGATAAGGGTTTCCAGATCTGCATGCATAACAGGAACAGAAGGTGGAAGGTACAGACAACAGATGGTATAACACCTCCCAACGTGCATCTGTACTTGAAGGGGAGACTGTATTGCAAAGGAAATAAAGGGGACATCTGAACAGCACAAAATGGCACATCCACTGCTGTGACCGCCAGGAGGAGATGCATGGAAAACCTTATTCCACCCAATAGAAGGAAACAGTCTATCCCCAACCATTGTCTCCTGGAGACAGACACAGAGTACGATCAGAGCAGTGTAATAACTGCAGTTCCTCCCAATTTGCCATGGCACATCTACAAATCCATTGAAGACAAATTGGTACTGACTGAGCCATAATGATTAGTATTAAATAATATGAAATGTGAAAAACAAAGGCTATGTAGCAACCTCGCTGGGAAGGGTGTGAAAGCCCTTCATCCTAGATCTGGAGCTCTGCCTTAGCAACCGAGAGGACAATGAAGATTTAGAGTTTCCATGGAAGATAGGACCCTTACCCAGAGATCCGTCCTGCCCTTCGCCTGAATGAGCTTGAGGCACAGAGACCATCCTGGAAGACCCGTTCGCTCCATCCGCACCCCAACATGGGAGTCCGGTTGGCACCTTGGGGCCAACCGGACCTTCCCCAACCGAATCAACTAAGAGTCGGCTGCCGGGTGACTAAACAGAGGGTGCAGGCGATTGAGCCCTTTGAGTAACTAAAGACCCAGACCCCGACACACGTGAGCAAGGAGCAGGGACTGGAATCCTAGAAAGACCATCATGAACATCCACTGACTTAGCCGCCACCACTGCCCGAGTTCCCGAGCGAAGAGCCCCCTCATAATCCTCATGTGAAACAAGTTCTTGGAAGAAACGGAAGCACCCAAAGACTCCTCTCTCCTCACCCGTTTGAGGGCTAAGGCAGGCAAGGACAGATAGCATACTTAGTCGAGAGAAGGGAAGCTCCCTAGTATATAGCCCCCTCAATATAGGGAAGGGGATCGTTCAGAGTAAAAACTCGCACTAAGAAGCTCTAATATATAAGAAGAAAGGCTGGAGCTTCACAAATGGAGTTCAATACGCTCATGTCTTCTATGGAACGGGGTGCGGCTTGGCCTGTAGCTACGCCACAGGAGCCTTACCTCTAGATTACACTCTATAATGATCTACTAAAATGGTTCTTGTGCCAGTACTTATGGTTAATATACAGGAGGTCTGAGTCAAGATTCTCTCATGAATACTTAGCCCCTTCATTATAGCTGACTAGTGCATTGGAAACGTTAAAATTTTTCAGTTTATTTATCAAAGTTAAACTAAATTTATGTAAAGTTTATTATTTTTTTTTTAATGGAAAATCTTATCATGCTTGAACGCGGACGGTTTTTAAAATGAATCTAAAAAAGTTGTATCGATTAGGAGTGAAGTAGCTCCGAAAAAATAAAAAATAATTTTGAGACCTAAAAATTGTTTAGATCAAAGTTACTGCATATTTTTTGTTGTAATTTTGTTCACGAACTTAAAGAAATTAGTTAATTTTGGCTAAAACAAAATTTCTTTTCCAATACACTAGCCAGCTACAATAGGGGCCACTATGTATACATGAGAGAATCCTGACTCAGACCTCCTGTATATTAACCATAAATACTGGCATAAGATCCATTTTAGAAGAACAATTATGGGGCCGATCCTGAGGTAAGGCTCCTGTGGACCCCGGGAACACAGCCGTTGACAGCATGTGTGAAGGGGTTCACAGGCCAAGCCGCACCCCCCTTCCATACGAGATATGACCGCACAGAACCCTGCAGTATAAGGACCTGATCTCATTCGGCGTGTATAGGTATGACCCTAGTTCGTGTATATGGCATTAGACAGATAAGTAGGACCGATAATGGAAACATCTGTTTATGAGCGATCACAAGTGGGTATGGCTGTCGCACTACATTTCCCTTGAGTTTGGTGTCAATTCGTACATAAGGCGATATGATATATAATTATATAACAGGGTGAAATTTCAAGGGAGAATTGTTATTACCAAACGTTTTACTTCACTGCTTTTGGCCACCGGGGCGGCCGTACTGTTCTTTGAAAAAATTTGTATAAAATATGAGTTTGATTCTTGCTTTGAGTGTTTGCTTTTCAGTTAATAACATGAAAATTTTTAGTGTTCCAGGGTAGGTAGGGTTAAAAATCCTGTGCTTGGATGAATCTCAGTGTGTAATATTTTTTTGTATCAGTGTAAGCTGGAAAAAGTAAACTGAATCTGTCTCTGGTTAAGTTTTGTGCCAGCAGTCGCGGTTATACTTGAAGGGAAAGTAAGCAAAGTTTGATATTTAACTTTTATGTTGTTAGTAATTTTTTTGGTCTTATAGGGGGTGAAATCAGTTTTTAAGAGATGAATACATTAATATGGTTTAATTAATGAGTTAATAAACAAAGGAAATAAATTAGGATTAGATACCCTATTATACCTTTAATAAAAAAGCTAATATCTGATTAGTAACAGTTATGTTCTTTAAATTCAAAGAATTTGGCGGTATTTTAGTCTGATTAGGGGAACCTGTCTTTTAAACGATAAACCACGAAGAATCTTACGTATTTTTTTGTAGTTTGTATACCGTCATTGAGATAACTTCTATAGAATAAGTTATTGAAATAACTTCGTTAGAATATTAGATCAAGGTGCAGCATATATTTAGGTTGAGATGGGTTACAATAAAATTTATGTTAAAATGGATGGATTTTGGAAATAATATTCTGAAGGAGGACTTAAAAGTAAGGTTATTTTAATAAGGTAGCCTGATTTTAGCTCTAAAATGTGCACATATCGCCCGTCGCTTTCGTTGAGTCAAGATGAGATAAGTCGTAACATAGTAGATGTACTGGAAAGTGTACCTGGAAAGCGAGATAGAGCTTGAGATAAGCAGTTCGTTTACACCGAAAAGAGTGTCTATAAAGGTAGGCTGTCTTGAAATTGTAAGTCTTATCTTCGTTAAGTGTTAAGTGGAAATTTTAGGAAAACTAATTTTTTTTTTTTTTTTATGGAGTAGATTTTATCGAAATAATAATGAGGTGAAAGTAAAGAGTATTGTGAAAGAAGGAAGAGTTAGTAAGGAAGAAATTAAAGAAAGTAAATATAAAAGGTTGTATTTTGTGTATAATAGGTTTTCAAAATTAAGTTTATAAATATTCATCCCGAAAAAGAGATAGCTAATTTAGAGATGAAGTTTTTGTTGCAGAAAAATTTCAAACTTTATGTTAGAGGCGAAATGTCAGTCGAGCTCTTTAATATCTGGTTTTCTGAGAAACAAATTTAATTTGTGTTCATGGCTAAATAGCTTACGAAAAAGAGAAGATAAGGGTAGAGCTTTTTCTTCGAGTAAAAACTGTTATAGAACTTAAATGAATAAATATTTTAAAAATAGGCTTAGTAGTAGCCGTTTTTTCTAGGTTTTGTAACCAATATAAAAGTATATAAATAATTTATTAGTTCTTTATCTTGGGTATCGGAAAATAAATTTTAACTTAAAATATATAGTTATTATGAAATCATTTGTAAAATTTAGGTGTTAAAGAGAATTTTTTCATAAATAAGGTTTATAAAATTTTGAAGGTTTGTTTAAGGAACTCGGCAAAGGTTGTCTCCGCCTGTTTAACAAAAACATGTTTTTGTGAAGATTTACAAAGTCTGGCCTGCCCACTGATTAATTAAAGGGCCGCGGTATTTCTGACCGTGCGAAGGTAGCATAATCATTAGTCTTTTAATTGAAGGCTTGTATGAAAGGTCGAACGAGTGATAAGCTGTATCGTAAAAAAATATTGAATTTAACTTTAAAGTGAAAAGGCTTTAATGTTCTGGAAAGACGATAAGACCCTATAAATCTTTACACTGTATCTCGTATCAGGTTGGTTTGTTAGTGTAAGGAAAGGTACTGGAGTAGTGTTTTGTTGGGGCAACAGAGATATAATTAACTAATTGTTTTATATTGAAAACAGATATTTTTGATAGTAAATGATCCTTTTTAAAGATTAAGAGATTAAGTTACTTTAGGGATAACAGCGTTATTTTTCTTGAGAGTCCTCATCGAAAGAAAAGTTTGCGACCTCGATGTTGAATTAAAATTTCTTTATAGTGCAGCAGTTATAAGAGAGAGTCTGTTCGACTTTTAAAATTTTACATGATTTGAGTTCAGACCGGCGTGAGCCAGGTCGGTTTCTATCTTCTAGAAAGAATAAAACTGCCTTAGTATGAAAGGATTGGGTAGTTGAAATAGTTTCATTTTGTTGAATATCATATCTTGCCTAGGCTTATTTTTGTGTTTCTATTAGGAGGAAAAAATTGATGGTGAGTAAGTAGTTCAGGCTAACTATTTTGTGTTTGTAGTTATCGTAGTAAATTATTTGGTTTTAATTATTTGTGTACTGATTGGGGTGGCTTTTGTTACTCTTCTTGAGCGGAAAATTCTAGGGTGCATCCAAATTCGTAAGGGGCCTAATATTGTTGGGTTTATGGGTTTATTTACAACCTTTTGCTGATGCTGTAAAATTATTTACTAAAGAGCAGACTGTACCTACTATGTTTAATTTTCTTCCGTATTATTTTTCTCCTGTGTTCAGTTTATTTATCTCTCTATTAGTTTGGGCTATTTTGCCCTATCAGACTGGGTTGGTGAATTTTAATACTGGGGTTTTATTTTTCCTGTGTTGCTTAAGTTTAGGAGTCTATTCAACTATAAGGGCGGGGTGGGCTTCTAATTGTAAGTATTCTATGCTTGGTAGGTTGCACGCTGTCGCTCAGACTATTTCTTATGAGGTAAGGCTTGCTTTAATTTTTCTTTCTTTTATTTTTTTGGTTGGTGGATTTGATCTAGAGTTATTTACTCGTTTCCAGAAGAATGTTTGGATAATTTGGTTTACACTACCGTTGTCTTTAATGTGGTTTGCTTCCTGTTTAGCTGAGACTAATCGTACTCCCTTTGATTTTGCTGAAGGGGAATCGGAGCTTGTTTCGGGATTTAATAATGAGTATAGGAGTGGAGGATTTGCTTTAATTTTTATGGCTGAGTATGCTAGAATTCTTTTTATAAGGATGTTATTTGTTTTGGTTTTCTTGGGGGGCTGATCCTTGTAGACTATTTTTTTATTTCAAGTTGGTCTTGATTGCTTTTGATTTTATTTGGGTTCGAGGAACATTACCTCGTTTACGGTACGATAAATTGATATATTTAGCTTGAAAGAGGTTTTTACCTGTGTCTCTCAATTATTTATTTTTTTTTATAGGAGTTAAGTTGTTTTGTTTTTCTATAATAATTTAAGTTAGGGAGTAGTTTAATAAAAATTTTAGTTTTGGGAATTAAAGAAAAGGTAAAAACCTTCTCTCTAAGACTGCTAAGAATTCATCTTATCTAATGCTTTCAAAACACTCGTTTTTTTAAACTAAGCAATCAGTCTAGTATTTTATCTCATCATATAGCTGTTAAAGGCATAATTAGGTCAAATCTGAAATAAGAAATTGTTAGAATCTGGCCTGTAGTAATGTAGGGGTCTTCAACAGGGCGTGCCCCAATTCAGGTTAGTAAAACGACTACTGACACTATAAATCAGAATAGAATTTGATTAAGAGGGTAGAATCTAAGTCTTCGGAATTTTGAGAAGTGTGTGAAGGGGAGGATCATAAGAATCGCAAATGAAAGAACTAGGGCAATAGCTCCTCCTAATTTGTTAGGGATAGATCGTAAGATCGCATAAGCGAATAGGAAATATCATTCTGGTTGAATGTGAGCTGGGGTCACTAAGGGGTTTGCAGGGCTAAAATTATCAGGGTCACCTAAGACATACGGGTGAAGAAGAGTGAGCATCACTAGAGCTGTAAGTATAACTAAGAATCCCAATGTCTTTAAAGGTAAAATAGGGGTGGAAAGGAACTTTGTCCACTTGTCTTAAAACTCCTAGAGGGTTATTAGCTCCGGCTTGATGAAGGAATAGAATGTGGACTATTGTTGCAGCGGCGATAATAAATGGGAACAAAAAGTGGAAAGTAAAAAATCGAGTTAAGGTAGCATTTTCTACAGCAAATCCTCCTCAAATTCATTGAACTAGAGAGGTTCCGATGTATGGAATTGCTGAAAATAGATTGGTAATTACTGTAGCTCCCCAGAAAGATATTTGACCTCACGGAAGAACGTAACCTAGAAAGGCTGTTGCTATAACTAGAAATAGAATCAGAACTCCTACTATTCATGCATGAAAAATTATGTAAGAGCCGAAATATATTCCTCGGCCGATATGAAGATACAAACAAATGAAAAAGAAAGATGCCCCATTAGCGTGTAAAGTTCGTAGAAGTCATCCATAATTGACATCTCGTTGAATGTGAGCTACTCTGGAGAATGCTAGGTCAATGTGGGCTACGTAGTGTATTGCAAGGAATAAACCAGTAACAATTTGAATAACTAAGCATAGACCGAGAAGTGAAGAAGCAACCTCCATCTCTACACCAGAACTTGAAGACATACTTGAAACTGTAGAGCCACACTTTATGGAAGACTGGACACCAGTAACAATGCGAGTACTTGGTACATGAGCAGCAGCCAGTACTGGAGTAGCAGCCAGTACATGAGTAGCAGCCGATACAGGAGCAGCAGCTGGACAAAATGTAGACTGCAAACATACCGGAGTCACGAGGAAGAGTAGTAGAACGTCTGGTATCGGACGAGGGATGATGAGGAAGGTCAGAATGAGGAGCAGGGGCCCCGTGACGGCGCACAGTAGGGTTTGACCTAGAAAGAATAGAAGCAAAGGACACACCAGGGTGGACATACATA
>JAGKTI010027707.1:0-13180 GCA_018397915.1 Birgus latro | reverse complement strand
AAAAAAAAAAAAAAAAAAAAAAACTTCAATATCAGGGTTTCTGTTGCACCAAAAACCACATTTCCTTAGGTAAAATCAATCGATACTGTGATTTCTCGACTTGGAATTCTAGATTAAATTTTTTTTTTCCACTAAGCCGTGATTTCAAGGACAAGAAATAGTGCAAATTGTGAAATAATTCCTACTGAAAGTATCCGTTTTGTGGGTAGGTACATTCTCTTTTAATCTAATGATGGCTGAATAAGCGTATTTTTCTGCGAAAACGCTGAATATGGAACTTCCTCAAGTGTTCTCAAGGTTGATTGTAAAACACATTATATTATATTCAGAACTATAAAAACACATTGGAGGGTGAAAATGTCACATTTACGAAGGATAACATGAAGTCGACTGACACGTAAAAAGAGCTGGCACATTAGGTTTTTAAGAACAAAAAGCTTGAAACATTGTGACAGTCACCGAAACAATTTAAGAATGTCGATTTTTTTCCCAGCACAAGTTTAAAACTACTCATCCTCGTGGTGGTAGAAAAAAAAACTTTTCACAATATCAAGATTTCTGTTACACCAAAAACCACTTTTCCTTAGGTAAAATCTTTCAATACTGTGATTCCTGCTGAGACGAAATTCTCGATTATTGTCTTCTGATTTCTCGAATTTTTTTTTATTCCCTTAGTCGTGACTTCAAGTTCAAGAAGTAGTGCAAGTTGTGAAATAGTTCCGGCTCATAGCATCCGTTTTGGAGGTAGGTCCATTTTCTTTTAATCTAATGATGGCTGAAAAAGCGTATTTCTCGGCGAAAACGCTGAATATGCAAATTCGTCAAGTTTTCTCAAAGGTGATTGTAAAACACATTATATTCACAACCAAGAAGACTCTTGTGAAGGTGAAAATGTCACATTTATGAAGGATAAGAAGAAGTCGTCTTACACGTAAAGAGAGCTGGCACCTTACGTTTTTTAGAACAAAAAGCATTAAATATTGCGAGGATCACCTAGATAATTTAACTTCGATTTTTTTTATTCTCTCAAGCAAGTAGTTTAAAATTACGTCGAGGCTCATGGCGGTAAAAAAAAAAAAACTAACTTTTGCACAATGTCAAGGTGTCTGTTTCACCAAATGCCACATTTCCTTATGTAAAATCTTTCAATACTGCGATTCCTCTTGAGACGGAATTCTTGATTAATATTTTTTTCCCATTAGCCGTGATTTCAATGACAAGAAGTAGTGCAATTTGTGAAATACTTCCGGCTGATAGCATCCTATTTGGGGGTAAGTCCATTCTCTTTTAATCTAATGATGGATGAATAAGCGTACTTCTCGTCGAAACGCTGAATATGGAACTTCCTCAATTGTTTTCAAAGTTGACTGTAAAACACATTATATTATATTCAGAACTATGAAGACACATGTGAGGGGGAAAATGTCACATTTATGAAGGATAACAAGAAGTCGACTGACACGTAAACAGAGCTGGCACCTTAGGTTTTTAAGAACAAAAAGCTTGAATCATTGTGAGGCTGACCGAAAAAATTCAAAAACGATTTTCTTTTCTAGCACGTTTAAAATTACGTCGATCCTCGTGTCCCTAAAAAAAAAAAAAAAAAAAAACTTTTCACAATATCAAGATTTCTGTTACATCAAAAACCACATTTCCTTAGGTAAAATCTTTCAATAGTGTGATTCCTCTTGAGACGAAATTATGGATTATGAACTTCTGATTTGTTTGGTTTTTTTTTATTCCCTTAGCCATGACTTCAAGGTCAAGAAGTAGTGCAAATTGTGAAATAGTTCCGGCTGATAGCATCCGTTTTGGGGGTATGTCCATTCACTTTCAATCTAATGACGGCTGAATAAGCGTATTTCTCGGCGAAAACGCTGAATATGCAATTTCCTGAAGTGATCTCAAAATTGATTGCAAAACACTTTATATTATATTCAGAACTATGAAGACACTTGTGAGGGTGAAACTGTCACATTTATGAAGGATAACAAGAAGTCGCTTGACACGTAAAGAGAGCTGGCTCATTAGGTTTTTATGAGCAAGAAGCTTGAAATATTGTGAGAATCACCGAGATAATTAAAAAACTTCGATTTTTTTTCTCTCAAGCAAGTAGTTTATAATTACGTCGAGCCTCGTGGCGATAAAGAAAAAAAAAACTTTTGCACAATATCAAGGTTTCTGTTCCACAAAAACCACATTTCCTTAGGTAAAAATCTTTCGATACTTCGATTCCTTTTGAGACGAAATTCTGGTTTAATATTTTTTTTGCCCATAGCCGTGATTTCAAGGACAAAAAGTAGCGCAAATTGAGATAGTTCTAGCTGATTGCATCCGTTTTGGAGGTAGGTCCATTCTCTTTTATCCTAATGATGGCTGAAAAACGTATTTCTCAGCGAAAACGCTGAATAAGCAACTTCCTCAAATGTTCTCAAAGTTGATATTAAAACACATTATATTATATTCAGAATTAAGAAGACACTTGTGAGGGTGAAAATGTCACATTTATGAAGGAAAACAAGATTTCCACTGACACGTAAATTGATGTAGCTCCTCTGTTTTTTATGAACAAAAAGCTTGAAATATTGTGAGAATCACCGAGATAATTAAAATCTTCGATTTATTTTCTCTCAAGCAAGTAGTTTAAAATTCCGTCGAGACTTGTAGGGGTAATTTTTTTTTTTTTTTAACAATATCAAGGTTTCTGTTGCACCAAAAACCACATTTCCTAAGGTAAAATCTATCGATACTGTGATTCCTCTTGACACGGAATTCTGGATTAGCATTTTTTCTTCCCCTTAGCCGTGATTTCAAGGACAAGAAGTAGTGCAAATTGTGAAATAATTCCTTCTGATAGTATCCGTTTTGGGGGTAGGCCCATTCTCTTTTAATCTAATGATGGCTGAATAATCGTATTTCTCAACGAAAAAGCTGAAAATGGATTTTCCTCAAGTGTTCTCAAGGTTAATTGTAAAACATTATCTTTTATTCAGAAGAATAAAGACACTTGTGAGGGTGAAAATATCATATTTATGAAGGATAACAAGAAGTCGACTGAGACGTAAAGAGAGCTCGCACCTTAGACTTTTAATAACAAAAAGCTTGAAACATTGTGAGGATCACCGAAACAATTTTAGATCAATTTTTTTTTTCAGCACAAGTTTAAAATTACGTCGAGCCTCGTGGCGATAGAAAAAAAAACTTCAAAATATTAAGATTTCTATTACACCAAAAACCACTTGTCCTTAGGTAAAATCTTTCAACACTGTGATTCCTCTTGAGACGAAATTCTGCATCATGACCTTCTGATTTGTCGATTTTTTTTTTATTCATATAAAGTAGTGCAAATTGTGAAATTGCTCCGGCTGATAGCATCCGTTTTGGAGGTAGGTCCATTCTGTTTTAATCTAATGATGGCTGAATAAGCGTATTTCTCGGCGAAAACTCTGAATATGCAAATTCAACTTTTCTCAAAGTTGATTGTAAAACACATATTATATTCAGAACTAAGAATACTCTTGTGAGGGTGAAAATGTCACATTTATGAAGGATAACAAGAAGTCGTCTGACACATAAAGAGAGCTGGCACAATAGGTTTTTTAGAACAAAAAGCATGAAATATTGTGAGGGTCATCGAGACAATTTAAAAGCTTCGATTTTTTTTTTCTCTCAAGAAAGCAGATTAAAATAACGTCGAGGCTCATGCCAGAAAAAAAAAAAAAGCTAACTTTTGCACAATATCACACCAAATACCACATTTCCTTAGGTAAAATCTTTCAATACTGAGATTCCTTTTGAGACGGAATTCTTGATCAATATTTTTTTTCCTTTAGCCGTGATTTTAAGGACAAGTAGTGCAAATTGTGAAATAGTTCCGGCTGATAGCATCCGTTTTGGGGGTAGGTCCATTCTCTTTTAATCTAATGATGGCTGAATAAGCGTATTTTTCGGCGAAAACGCTGAATATGGAACTTCCTCAAGTGTCCTCAAGGTTGATTGTAACACACATTATATTATATTCAGAACCATAAAGACACATGGGAGGGTGAAACTGTCACATTTACGAAGGATAACAAGAAGTCGACTGACATGTAGAGAGGGCTGGCACCTTAAGTTTTTAAGAACAAAAAGCTTGAATCATTGTGAGGATGACCGAAAAAATTTAAAAACGGTTTTTTTTTCTGTAGCACGTTTAATATTACGTCGATCCTCGTGTCGGTAAAAAAAAAAAAAAACTTTTCATAGTATCAAGATTTCTGTCACATCAAAAAGCATATTTCCTTAGGTAAAATCTTTTAATACTGTGATTCCTCTTGAGGCGAAATTCTGGATTATGAACTACTTTCTGGTTTGTTGATTTTCTTTTTATTCCCTTAGTCGTGACTTCAAGGTCAAGAAGTAGTGGAAATTATGAAATAGTTCAGGCTTATAGCATCCGTATTGGGGGTAGGTCCATTCTCTTTTAATCTGATGATGGCTAAATAAGCGTATTTCTCGGCGAAAACGCTGAATATGCAACTTCCTGAAGTGATCTGAAAATTGACTACAAAACACATTATATTATATTCAGATCTAAGAAGACACTTGTGAGGGTGAAAATGTCACATTTATGAAGGATATCAAGAAGTCACCTAACATGTATATAGCACCTTTGGTTTTTAAGAACAAAAGCCTGAAACATTGTGAGGATCACCGAAATATTTTAAGAACGATTTTCTTTCTCTAGCACAAGTTTAAAATTACGTCGGGCCTCGTGTTGGTAAAAAAAAAAAAAAAAAAAACTTTTAACAATATCAAGGTTTCTGTTACACCAAAAACCACATTTCCTAAGGTAAAATCTATCGATACTGTGATTCCTCTTGACACAGAATTCTGGATTAATATTTTTTCCCCTAAACCGTGATTTCAAGGACAAGAAGTAGTGCAAATTATGAAATAATTCCTTCTGAAAGTATCCGTTTTGGGAGTAGGTACATTCTCTTTTAATCTAATGATGGCTGAATAAGCGTATTTTTCGGCGTAAACGCTGAATATGGAACTTCACCAAGTGTTCTCAAGGTTGATTGTAAAACACATTATCTTATATTCAGAACCATAAAGACACATGTGAGGGTGAAAATGTCATATTTACGAAGGATAACAAGAAGTCGACTGACATGTAGAGAGAGCTGGCACCTTAGGTTTTTAAGAACAAAAAGTTTGAAACATTGTGAGGATCACCGAAACAATTTTAGAACGTTTTTTTTTTCCAGCACAAGTTTAAAATTACGTCGAGCCTCGTGGCGATAGAAAAAAATTTCAAAATATCAAGATTTCTATTACACCAAAAACCACTTGTCCTTATGTAAAATATTTCGATACTGTGATTCCTTTTGAGACGAAATTCTGCATTATGAACTTCTGATTTGTCGATTTTTTTATTCCCTTAAAATAGTGCAAATTGTGAAATTGCTCCGGCTGATAGCATCCGTTTTGGAGTTAGGTCCATTCTCTTTTAATCTAATGATGGCTGAATAAGCGTATTTCTCGGCGAAAACGCTGAATATGCAAATTCAACTTTTCTGAAAATTGATTGTAAAACACATATTATATTCAGAACTAAGAATACTCTTGTGAGTTTGAAAATATCACATTTATGAAGAATAACAAGAAGACGTCTGACACATAAAGAGAGCTGGCACGATAGGTTTTTAAGAACAAAAATCATGAAATATTGTGAGGATCACCGGGACAATTTAAAAGCTACGATTTTTTTTTCTCTCAAGGAAGCAGATTAAAATTACGCCGAGGCTCATGCCGGTAAAAAAAAAAAAAAAACTAACTTTTGCACAATATCAAGGTTTCTGTTACACCAAATACCACATTTCCGTAGGTAAAATCTTTCAATACTGTGATTCCTTTTGAGACGGAATTCTTGACCAATATTCTTTTTCCTTTAGCCGTGATTTTAAGGACAAGAAATAGTGAAAATTGTGAAATAGTTCCGGCTGATAGCATCCGTTTTGGGGGTAGGTCCATTCTCTTTTAATCTAATGATGGCTGAATAATCGTATTTTTCGGCGAGACGCTGAATATGGAACTTCCTCAAGTGTTCTCAAGGTTGATTGTAAAACACATTATATTATATTGAGAACCATAGAGACACATGTGAGGGTGAAAATGTTACATTTACGAAGGAAAACAAGAAGTCGACTGACATGTAGAGAGAGCTGGCACCTTAGGTTTTTAAGAACAAAAAGCTTGAATCATTGTGAGGATGACCGAAACAATTTAAAAACGATTTTTTTTCTCTTGCACGTTTAATATGACGTCGATCCTCGTGTCGGTAAAAAAAAAAAAATCACACTATCAAGATTTCTGTTACATCAAAAAGCACATTTCCTTAGGTAAAATCTTCAAAACTGTGATTCCTCTTGAGACGAAATTCTGGATTATGAACTTTTGGTTTGTTGATTTTTTTTTATTCCCTTAGTCGTGACTTCAAGGTCAAGAAGTAGTGCAAATTGTGAAATAGTTCCTGCTGATAGTATCCGTTTTGGGGGTATATCCATTCTCTTGCAATCTAATGATGGCTGAATAAGCGAATTTCTCGGAGAAAACGCTGAATATACAACTTCCCGATGTGATCTCAAAATTGATTGCAAAACACATTATATTATATTCAGAACTAAGAAGACACTTGTGAGGGTGAAAATGTCACATTTATGAAGGATAACAAGAAGTCGCCTGACACGTAAAGAGACCTGCCACCTTAGGTTTTTATGAACAAATTGCTTGAAATATTGTGAGAATGACCGAGACAATTAAAAAACTTCGATTTTTTTCCTCTCAAGCAAGTACTTTAAAATTACGTCGAGCATCGTGCCGGTAAAAAAAAAAAAAAATGAACAATATCAAGGTTTCTGTTCCACCAAAAACCACATTTCCATAGGTAAAAATCTGTCAATACTGCGATTCCTCTTGAGACGGAATTCTGGATTAAATTTTTTTTTCACTTAGACGTGATTTCAAGGACAAGAAGTAGTGCAAATTGAGAGATAGTTGAAGCTGATTCCATCCGTTTTCGAGGTAGGTCCATTCTCTTTTAACCTAATGATGGCTGAATAACGTATTTCTCGGCGAAAACGCTGAATATGCATCTTCCTCAAGTGTTCTCAAAGTTGATATTAAAACACATTATATTATATTCAGAACTTATAACACACTTCTGAGGGTGAAAATGTCACATTTATGAAGGAAAACAAGAATTCGACTGACACGTAAATAGACATAGCACCTTTGGTTTTTAAGAACAAAAAGCCTGAAACATTGTGAGGATCACCGAAACAATTTAAGAACGATTTTTTTTTCCTATAGCACAAGTTTAAAACTACTTCGAAACTCGTGGCGGTAAAAAAAAAAAAAACTAACAATAGGAAGGTTTCTGTTGCACCAAAAACCACATTTCCTTAGGTAAAATCTATCAATACTGTGATTTCTCTTGACACGGAATTCTGGATTAACCTTTTTTTCCCCTTAGCCGTGATTTCAAAGACAAGAAGTTGTGCAAATTGTGAAATAATTCCTTCTTATAGTATCCGTTTTGGGGGTAGGTTCATTCTCTTTTAATCTAATGATGGCTGAATAAACGTATTTCTCGGCGAAAACGCTGAAAATGGATTTTCAACAAGTGCTCTCAAGGTTGATTGTAAAACACATTATCTTATATTCAGAACTATAAAGACTCTTGTGAGGGTGAAAATATTCAGAACTATAAAGACTTGTGAGGGTGAAAATATAACATTTATGAAGGATAACAAGGAGTCGACTGAGACGTAAAGAGAGCTGGCACCTTAGGTTTTTAAGAACAAAAAGCTTGAAACATTGTGACGATCACCGAAACAATTTTAAAACGTCGATTTTTTTTCCCAGCACAAGTTTAAAATTACGTCGAGCCTCGTGGCGATAGAAAAAAAAAAAGGTTCAAAATATCAAGATTTCTATTACACCAAAAACCACTTGTCCTTTGGTAAAGTCTTTCAATACTGTGATTCCTCTTGAGACGAAATTCTGGATTATGAACTTCTGATTCGTCGATTTACTTACTATTCCCTTAAAGTAGTGCAAATTGTGAAATAGCTCCGGCTGATAGCATCCGTTTTGGAGTTAGGTCCATTCTCTTTTAATCTAATGATTGCTGAATAAGCGTATTTCTCGGCGAAAACGCTGAATATGGAAGTTCGTCAAGTTTTCTCAAAGTTGATTGTAAAACACATATTCCGAACTAAGAACACTCTTGTGAGGGTGAAAATGTCACATTAATGAAGGATAACAAGAAGTCGTCTGACACAAAGAGAGCTGGCACCTTAGGTTTTTAAGAGCAAAAAGCATTAATATTGTGAGGATCACCAAAACAATTTAAAAGCTTCGATTTTTTTTTCTCTCAAGCAAGCAGATTAAAATAACGTTGAGGCTCATGGCGGTAAAAGTAAAATAAAAAAAAACTAACTTTTGCACAATATCAAGGTATCTCTTACACCAAATACCACATTTCCTTAGGTAAAATCTTTCAATACTGTGATTCCTCTTGAGACCGAATTCTTGATTGATATTTTTTTTTCCTTTAGCCGTGATTTCAAGGACAAGAAGTAGTGCAAATTGTGAGATAGTTCCGGCTGATAGCATTAGTTTTGGGGGTAGGCCCCTTCTCTTTTAATCTAATAATGGCTAAATAAGCATATTTTTCGGCGAAAACCCTGAATATGGAACTTCCTCAAATGTTTTCAAAGTTGACTGTAAAACACATAATATTATGTTCAGAACTATGAAGACACATGTGAGGGGGGAAAATGTCACATTTATGAAGAATAACAAGAAGTCGACTGACACGTAAACAGAGCTGACACCTTAGGTTTTTAAGAACAAAAAGATAGAATCATTGTGAGGATGACCGAAATAATTTAAAAACGATTTTTTTTTCTCTGCCACGTTTACAATTACATCGATCCTCGTGTTGGTAAAAAAAAAAAAAACTGACAGTATCAAGATTTCTTTTACATCAAAAAGCACATTTCCTTAGGTAAAATCTTTCAATACTGTGATTCCTCTTGAGACGAAATTCTGGATTACGGACTTCTGATTTCTTGATATTTTTTATTCCCTTAGTCGTGACTTCAAGGTCAAGAAGTCGTGCAAATTGTGAAATAGTTCCGGCTGATAGCATCCGTTTTGGGGGTAGGTCCATTCTCTTTTAATCTGATGATGGCTGAATAAGAGTTCTTCTCGACCAAAACGCTCAATATGCAAATTCCTGAAGTGATCTCAAAATTGATTCCAAAACATTTTATTATATTCAGAACTAAGAAGACACTTGTGAGGGTGAAAATGTCACATTTATGAAGGATAACAAGAAGTCGCCTGACACGTAAAGAGAGCTGGCACATTAGGTTTTATAAACAAAAAGCTTGAAATAGTGTTTAAATCACCGAGATAATTAAAAAAAAACTTTTTTTTTCTCAAGCAAGTACTTTAAAATTACGTCGAGCCTCTTGCCGGTAAAACAAAAAAAAAACTTTTGCACAATATCAAGGTTTCTGTTCCACCAAAAACACATTTCCTTATGTAAAAATCTTTCAATACTGCGATTCCTCTTGAGACGGAATTCTGAATTAATATTTTTTCCCCCCTAAGACGTGATTTAAATTACAAGAAGTAGTGCAAATTGTGAAATAATTCCTCCTGATTGTATCCGTTTTGGGGGTAGGTCCATTCTCTTTTTATCTAATGATGGCTGAATTGAAACACATTATGTTATATTCAGAACTAAGAAGACATTTGTGAGGATGAAAATGTCACATTTATGAAGGATAACAAGAATTCGACTAACACGTAATTAGATATAGCACCTTTGGTTTTTAAGAACAAAAAGCCTGAAACATTGTGAGGATCGCCGAAACAATTTAAGAACGATTTTTTTTCTCTCTAGCACAAGTTTAAAATTACGTGAGACCCGTGGCGGTGTGTAGGAACAAACTCTAAAAAAACTTTTAATATCAGGGTTTCTGCTGCACCAAAAACCACATTTCCTTGGGTAAAATCAATCGATACTGTGATTCCTCTTGACACGGAATTCTAGATTAATATTTTTTCCCCGTAAGCCGTGATTTCAAGGACAAAAAATAGTGCAATTTGTGAAATAATTCCTTCTGAAAGTATCCGTTTTGTGGGTAGGTACATTCTCTTTTAATCTAATGATGGCTGAATAAGCGTATTTTTCTGCGAAAACGCAGAATATGGAACTTCCTCAAGTGTTCTCAAGGTTGATTGTAAAACATATTATATTAAATTCAGAACTATAAAGACACATGTGAGGGTGAAAATGTCACATTTACGAAGGATAACAAGAAGTCGACTGACACGTAAAGAGAGCTGGCACCTTAGGTTTTTAAGAACAAAAAGCTTGAAACGTTCTGAGAATCACCGAAACAATTTAAGAACGATTTTTTTTCCCCAGCACAAGTTTAAAACTACTCAACCTCGTGGTGGTAGAAAAAAAGAAACTTTTCACAATATCAAGATTTCTGTTGCACCAAAAACCACATTTCCTTAGGTAAAATCTTTCAATACTGTGATTCCTGTTGAGACGAAATTCTGGATTATTATCTTCTGATTTGTCGATTTTTTTTATTCCCTTAGTCGTGACTTCAAGTTCAAGAAGTAGTGCAAGTTGTGAAATAGTTCCGGCTGAAAGCATCCGTTTTGGAGGTTGGTCCATTTTCTTTCAATCTAATGATGGCTGAAAAAGCGTATTTCTTGGCGAAAACGCTGAATATGCAAATTCGTCAAGTTTTCTCAAAGGTGATTGTAAAACATTATATTCACAACTAAGAAGACTCGTGATGGGGAAAATGTCACATTTATGAGGGATAAGAAGAAGCCATCTAACACGTAAAGAGAGCTGGCACCTTACGTTTTTAAGAACAAAAAGCATTAAATATTGTGAGGATCACCGAGATAGCTTAACTTCGATTTTTTTAATTCTCTCAAGCAAGTAGTTTAAAATTACGTCGCGGCTCATGGCGGTAAAAAAAAAAAAAAAACTTTTGCACGATGTCAAGGTGTCTGTTTCACCAAATACCACATTTCCTTAGGTAAAATCTTTCAATACTGTGATTCCTCTTGAGACGGAATTCTTGATTAATATTTTTTTTCCCTTTAGCCGTGATTTCAATGACAAGAAGTAGTGCAATTTGTGAAATAGTTCCGGCTGTTAGCATCCTATTTGGGGGTAGGTCCATTCTCTTTTAATCTAATGATGGCTGAATAAGCGTACTTCTCGTCGAAAGCGCTGAATATGGAACTTCCTCAATTGTTTTCAAAGTTGACTGTAAAACAAATTATATTATATTTAGAACTATGAAGACACATGCGAGGGGGAAAATGTCACATTTATAAAGGATAACAAGAAGTCGACTGACACGTAAACAGAGCTGCTAGCACCTTAGGTTTTTAAGAACAAAAAGCTTGAATCATTGTGAGGATGACCGAAACAATTCAAAAACGATTTTTTTTTCTACCACATTTAAAATTACGTCGATCCTCGTGTCGCAAAAAAAAAAAAAAAAAACTTTTCTCAGTATCAAGATTTCTGTTACATCAAAAACCACATTTCATTAGGTAAAATCTTTCAATAGTGTGATTCCTCTTTAGACGAAATTCTGGATTATGATCTGATTTGTTGATTTTTTTTTATTTCCTTAGTCGTGACTTCAAGGTCAAGAAGTAGTGAAAATTGTGAAATAGTTCCGTCTGATAGCATCCGTTTTGGGGGTATGTCCATTTTCTTTCAATCTAATGATGGCTGAATAAGCGTATTTCTCGGCGAAAACGCTGAATATGCAATTTCCTGAAGTGATCTCAAAATTGATTGCAAAACACTTTATATTATATTCAGAACTATGAAGACACTTGTGAGGGTGAAACTGTCACATTTATGAAGGATAACAAGAAGTCGCTTGACACGTAAAGAGAGCTGGCACATTAGGTTTTTATGAACAAAAAGCTTGAAATATTGTGAGAATCACCGAGATAATTAAAAAACTTCGATTTTTTTTTCTTTCAAGCAAGTAGTTTAAAATTACGTCGAGCCTCGTGGCGGTAAAGAAAAAAAAACTCTTGCACAATATCAAGGTTTCTGGTCCACAAAAACCACATTTCCTTAGGTAAAAATCTTTCAATACTTCGATTCCTCTTGAGACGAAATTCTGGTTTAATATTTTTTTTGCCCTTAGCCGTGAGTTCAAGGACAAGAAGTAGTGCAAATTGAGATAGTTCTAGCTGATTGCATCCGTTTTGGAGGTAGGTCCATTCTCTTTTAACCTAATGATGGCTGAAAAACGTATTTCTCGGCGAAAACGCTGAATATGCAACTTCCTCAAATGTTCTCAAAGTTGATATTAAAACACATTATATTATATTCAGAACTAAGAAGACGCTTGTGAGGGTGAAAATGTCACATTTATGAAGGAAAACAAGAATTCGACTGACACGTAAATTGATGTAGCTCCTCTGGTTTTTATGAACAAAAAGCTTGAAATATTGTGAGAATCACCGAGATAATTAAAAGTTTCGATTTTTTTTTTCTCCCAAGCAAGTAGTTTAAAATTACGTCGAGACTCGTAGCGGTAAATATATATATTTTTTTTTTTTTTATAATATCAAGGTTTCTGTTGCACCAAAAACCACATTCCGTAAGGTAAAATCTATCGATACTGTGATTCCTCTTGACACGGAATTCTGGATTAACATTTTTTTCTTCCCCTTAGCCGTGATTTCAAGGACAAGAAGTAGTTCAAATTGTGAAATAAATCCGTCTGATAGTATCCGTTTTGGGGGTAGGTCCATTCTCTTTTAATCTAATGATGGCTGAATAATCGTATTTCTCGCCGAAAACGTTGAAAATGGATTTTCCTCGTGTTCTCAAGGTTAATTGTAAAACACATTATCGTTTATTCAGAAGAATAAAGACACTTGTGAGGGTGAAAATATCACATTTATGAAGGATAACAAGAAGTCGACTGAGACGTAAAGAGAGCTCGCACCTTAGGCTTTTAAGAACAAAAAGCTTGAAACATTGGGAAGATCACCGAAACAATTTTAGAACAATTTTTTTTTTTTCACCACAAGTTTAAAATTACGTCGA
>JAGKTI010027706.1:0-13181 GCA_018397915.1 Birgus latro | reverse complement strand
TGTACAACTCGTTCATTCAAAATAAGAACATCTGAACATATGGGAAAGAGCTACAGAACAGGGCAATATTTACATCAGATGGGATTTTCAGCTATTAGAGAGCATTCATTAACCCACGACCACCCTTTCTCTTACAATGATTTTCAGGCATTGGCTAATTCAGTAATTCAGCTGATGCATTACTAGGGGAAAAATTACTGATAGAAAAGTATAGGCCAGAAATTAATGAGGCTAATAGTACGTAATGGATTCTTTGTTCGAACCTTTAGGTGATGTTGGTCTGTTTGCTTTAGTTTGGAGAGGTTTAGTGTTCGAACAGACAAGTGTTGTTTCGGTTTGGGGGTTTGAGGAGGTAACTTAGGTCTTCCCTGAGTGGTTCTTGGCATTTCTTTTTGAGCTTTTGTACGGGGAGGAGGGATGATTTTACTTGCCTTTATTCAGTTTTATGTTTTAATAAGGTCCTGGTTTCTTCTTTTCATTGTCTGTGTTGACTATATAGGACAATTACAATTCCTGATGATGGTCTGAGGTGGGCCGAAAATTCAAATTATGTTACGAGTATTTACCACATTCATTTTGTTACTGGTTTGGAAGTTGCGATGTCCAAGATCGCCTACAGATGTCTTGCTTGGTGTATGTGTATATATATACGTATATATAAGCGGGGGTACGTGGCGTTGCCACAGCCAAAAAGGCTAACACTAATCCTATTTGCTCTAGTTCAATCTTTCTACTCCAGAAGGACCATGTACCTCTTCTACTTTTGAAGAGGGTTTATAAGAGGTCCAGGAACTTTCTATTTCAATTTCGCAGACTAACGCACAGTATTTGTGTGCGCTTGTTGACTATTACCGGTGACCTCAAATGACCTCTGACTGGTGACCTCAAGTTAACTAGGAGGTCAATCTCACATAGCCTGTGTCCGTACTGGACGTCAGGTGAGCCTCCATACCAAAAATTGGGCTGCTGGGTCCAGTTGTTCGAGCTTGTATTACTGGTGACCTTAAATGACCTCCAACCAGTGACCTCAAATGATCTCTGAGGTCAACCTCACATAGCCTATGTCCGAACTGGAGGTCATTTGAGTTTCTATGCCAAAATTTTGGCTGCAGAGGTACTCTGCTTTGCCCAGACCAAAAAGGCGAACACTCTACTGGTGACCTCAAATGACCCAGATCTAAATTTTGACCTCCCTAGAACCATCCTTGGGTGACCCTGACTGAGAATATATACGGGTCTGGGGCCTCCGTGGTACAATGGCAGAGTGTGCGTCTCGCACGCTGGTGGGCGCGGGTTCGCCTCCCGCCAAAGTTGTAAAAACTTTGGGAAGGGTTCACCAAGCTGCTGACCACTTTGGCGGACACAAGGGGTGCTGTGGTTGAACCAGTGTCGCGTACCCAATCGCCTTAAGGCGGGCCGATTACACTTAGTTCACAGACTACACACACATCCAAAGCCACTATAACACAACAGTTACACTCACAAGCACTTCTCACCCTACATACAGTCTTTACCAGACAGCCTAAGCCACTGGGTAGAGATACATGGCTGTATCGTCCCTGCTTCGGTAGGGATAGGCCTGTCCTGCAGTGGACCTCAACGGCTGATGATGACGACGACAAATATAGATATACAGATAGAGAGATATATAGATAGAAAAAAAGATTGAAAAACAGAAATATAAACCGAAAATATACATGTTCCTTCGGCCTCCGTTCCTTCCCACCTTATGCCTGTCACAACAAAAGCCATAAGAAATTTTGAATGGAGGTATTGAGATAACCCCTTGCCGTAAACTATTGTCCTAATCTCAGAAACTGCAGAGACATTGCAAGAAATATTTAATGACTTAAACAGAGAAAGTTTCAGAGTAGGACTGAAGACGAACCAGAGTAAAACTAATGTTTTAACCAAATACACCAAAGATTATCATCAAAATAAACGAACGAATTATTGAAGTAACTGAGGTGTAAACTTACTTTTGGCAAATACTGAAACTAATTAAAGATCATGAGAGCGCAATAAGAAAACAATTCGATGGAAAACTATCGGTAAACATAGACACATCATGCAAAATAGCTTCCCAGTATGTATGAAACCGAATGAATGTATAAACCCAGTCATGACGTACGGCTGTGTGACATGGAAACTGAAAAATCGATAGTAAACCAACTATAGTAATCCATTCACAAAGAGCAATGGAAAGGTCAGTGTTGGGAATATCTTTGGCTGACAGCAAGAGTCAACTTGGGTGAGAGAGCAAAATAAAGTCAACGACTTTAGATAATTTATAAAAGAACAGAAATAGAGGTGGGCAGGATATGTAGCAAGAATAAAGGATAACTGATGGAGGAAAAAGCTTACTGATTGGACTTCAAAACACTGCAATCACAGCAGCAAAAAGCCAAATAGGGGATGGAGAGATGAAATGGAGAAGTTTGCAGACCAAACTTAGCAGGGATTGACTCAAGGAATTCGTAGAGAAGAATGGGGGATGCCTTTGCTCAGTAATGGACTTGCAATGACTGATGATGATGATGATATATACTGTATATATCCAGTGACATACTCCCACTGCTACCTGGTGTGTCCTCAGATGGCGGATAGGGGAACGTCATTTAGATTATACGAGGTACAGCATCATCTTAGGCGGCGCAGGCCATGGTATCTCCTACAGACATATAGGGCTAAACCTAATATACTGAGTAAGGTGGCACAAAAATTTACATTGAAACAGAAACTACGTGACAGGGAGGTGAGATTATTTATCACAATACCCCCAGTAAAACATGAATTCCACTATTAATGATTATATTGACTTTTCTGTTGGATCAACATTTACTAAAGGTCCAACCGCACTGCCTCCTGTGCTTTTGGGCAGTGTGCCAGCGAAAGTGAGCAGGCACTGTCACAGCAAAATCAGAGAATGGGACATTAAACAAACTGAAATCCATGGAAATCAACATGTTCAATGTAAGAAGCATCACGGAAAATTACAAACTTGGTACCTTAATGACTGAAATATAAAACGTTAGTTGGGATATTATAGGTCTGAGACAGATCCTCAGAAAAGAAGAATTATTATTTCAGCTCCAAGACAGATACCACCTATTTTACTACAGAGGAAAGCAGAGTGAAAGAGTTAGTGGTGTAGGATTACTAATTGACGGTGGTAATCTTGTGGAGAAAATTGTTAAATTCAGCAGTGTATCAGACAGAGTAGTATAGACTGTAATAAGACAATGGAAAAGATACACCCTGAGAGTAATACAAGTATATGCACCAACTTCTCAGAGTTCAGACGAAGAATCAGAAACGTTCTATGACCTCCCAAAGATTATGGAAGGAGAAATGACCAGATGAATTATACTCATTGGAGACTTCAACGTGAAAGTTAGCAAACAGACGAATGGAGAAGTATGAATGGGAACATTCGGAGTATGAGCGAGGAATGACAAAGGTGAAATGGTGGCAAATTTTACTGAATTATATAACATGAGAACAATGCACACATTCTTGTACAAATGAACAGTGAGAAACTGAACCTGGAGAAATCCTGATGGAGAAGCAAAAAATGAAGTGAATTTGATTATGCACATAAGAACAAGACCATCACTGTCACAGTTATCTACAAATCAAATACAGTAAGTGACCATAGGATTGTGCGATGCACAGCAAGATTCAATTTCAGAAGGGAGGGAAAGAATCTGATTAAAAATAAAACATATGCTCAATAAAAGCAAGTGAAAACAAGGCTGTCTTTAAGTTAGAAATATCGAACAAATTTCAGGCTCTAATTTATGTTGAATGTGAGACAAATTTTATGAGTTGAATGATAGACTTTAGAGAAGTGTTTTGAGAATCAGCAGAGGTAGTAGGGAAATCAAATACAACCAAAGCCCATAAGTATTCAAAATGACCCTCAAGCTTATGTGAAGAGAAGAAAGGAGATGAAAGCAAAAACAAAGAAAGATGGAATAGAAAGAGTTGAATTAAATAAGCTCATCAACAAGAGACAGAGAGGAGAAAAAAAGAGAATCTTGAATCAAACGATAGAAAGCATCAAAAGAGGAAGATGTCTTAAACAGGTCCAAAGTAAAATGGCAATAGAAAATCAACAAATCATTAAACTAAAAGACAAAAGTGATGGAGTCATTACCTGCAGAGAAGACGGTGAAGAAAGTTCAAGAATTTTACAATGAACTGTAGACATCAAAGACAACAGAAAAGATAGGTAACTTTTCAGTTGACACAAGTTAAATACCAGGTAACACCAGCCGAAGTAAACATTTCTCTTAAAAATATGAAAAGAGGGAAGGCCTCATAAGATGGAACAGTAAAAGATAGCCTATCGTGTGAAGAAGTTCAAAACTGGCTCCCCCACATATTTACTCAGTGTATTAAAAAAAAAAAAGTTCCCAAAACATGGTGTAATGCAATAAATATTTTGCCTTACAAAAATGACGACTCAGTAGATACTCTATATGGTTATCGACCTATCCGCTTGTTATTAGTTATTTACAGCCTCTTCACTACACTCCATACTAACAGAAGAACAACAAATTTGGAAGAAATCGAACATCGTGGGCTGGCAGGATTTCGAAGAGGGTATTTGACTACTGAGCATCTGCACTCAATGAATCAGCTAATTGAGAAATCTACGAAATATAATAAACCCCTGTACTTAGGTTCTGTTGATTACAAAAAGGCATTCGACTCAGTGGAGCACATAGCAATTTTATGCTCATTGTGGGAGCAAGGAGTAAACGAGAATATTGTAAGACTAAATAAGGGTAGATGTTCTTTGAGGCCAAGTAGGCCTATTCTAATAATTTTCAAGGTGTCTTTCTTCCCTTGGGGTTCGAAAAAGGTATCAAGTTCATTCTGTACCTCTAGAACACTTGCAAGCCTATTTCTTTTAGACAACCACCGCATCCTGGTGTAAAACAGCAGATGCTGGTGTTCAGAGGACAATTCTCCACATAACTTCCGAAACAATCTGGTAGTATGCGCTCCACCTTTGACATAGTTCCTGATTTTGATAAGACTTGCCAAGGTGGCACTGAGCCATTCAAGGAGTGTGTTTTATGCAAGCATCTCTCGGTGGATAACACAATGTGTCCATTCACGTCAGGATCCATCTTCCTGACAAGACAGGAGTTATAACGCCCGATCTAGAACCAAGCATGGCAGGGGATCCATCAGTGTACACACCAGTAAGCTTGCTCTATGACAACTCTCCTTCATCAAAAAAAATCAAAGACGTGGTCTCTTGTGTCATAAGAGTAGTCTCCAGTACTCAGCAGACTAGGCACTCTTCCTCAGTGGACCTTCCATGTACATATTTTTCAAAGACCATTAACTGTGACTATTGGGCAATATCAATCGAGCTGGATGGAAAAGAATGGCGGGTTTCTAACTTTGTTGATTCCCTGTTCCTTGATATCTCCTGCCATCTCTTGTAGCCTATTCAGCACATCACTGCGTCATTTGAAAGTGAAATTTGCTTCTTCTTATTTGTTATAGTTCTCTTAGCTGAAAATATGCACAACTTCAAGGAGAAAAGATTTGATAAGATATTCCTCTATTGTGAGGAATCTGAATGATATGTATTATGATGCTTCCACAAATTTTTTGACTTGCTGGAAAGCGCCACCTGCATCAGGCATTCTGTTTTTTTAATCCCGCAGCCTCACTTTTGAAGTAATTAGTCCCCTTATTCGCATACTCTGGATGAATCTTGTTGAAGTTCTCCTTCAGTTTTGGTGGTTTGAGGAATTAATTTCTCAGTACTTTCAAGCAGATGATGCACTGTGGAGCTCCAGTACCATTATTATGTACAAAGGTAAATCTATAACTAAGAAAACTGTCATTATATCTTCTCGTTTTGATGTTAACATCTTAACCTCATAAAACTGCAAGAAAAAAAAAACAGTCTGGCTGTTTGACGATCCAGTACAAATTATGTGAATACATAGAACGTACAGATACAAACTGGATTAACATTAACTGGCAACAGCATAATGTCTCCAGCAACGTAGTGGTCTTCACGGCACTTATGAGGCCAAAAAATGGTAGTAAAAGCGCATTAGAATTGTAAATCCCTAATTCCTTTCGGGGCTTTTAGATGTATGGGGCCTGTGAATGCATACGGTATTCAGTATCCGAGACTATCGAAAAGCACGTCTACACCACTTTAATCTTAAATAACCTAATACAGCCTGATTTTTAAGATTAAATGCTTAATTTAAGGTAATATTACTTTGACAGCTATGAAAATGCTTCATTTATGAAGTTTAATACCCGTGACATATGATAAAAATTATGATTTAGTTATATAATTGCACTCTTTGGAAACAAAATGCCTCTCTGCTTAAATTTATGCAGGCAGTTATCTGTTATTATGAACACCTGATCTTGATGTAAATTTTGCGATATTAAACAGTTTTATGCTTATATGCATTATAGAAAAAAAAATATCACCTGTCCTTTAAAAATTGACACCCGTCAAGATATTCTAGAAGTGCACTTTTTTTTTTTACCCTTGGATATAAATTTGTGTTTTGTAACATTTGCAATTTGCGTACATAATTCATCACATCAGATACTTGTATCCTACTTCCATACATTCTGAGCGTTCGCCTCCTTCTCTAATAAACGCCAAGCTTGGTTACCAGATACTTATGCTCTTATTACCGTACTAATCTGAACATGGGTGTAATCGCAAACTTACTGGGATATCGTCAAACTTAAACAACTCTGCATGCCATCTTATTTGCAATGAATATGAAGTATTGTTTACAAAGTCGCAGTCATTTATTATGGATACTACGTGTCTGGCAGCAGTGTTTGATTATTATTTTTATTTGCTCTACAATCTACACTCTGCAGGAAGATACTGTACCATTGTTTTTTATTGATACGCCTTTTTAACCTCCATTACTCCTCTGTAGTGGCCATATTATCCCTTTGGGAGTAATTAATTACATGCCGGTTGAGAACCCCTGATATAAACCGATACAGTTGACTGCACGAGGGTCAGTAATACAGGGAATCAGTCAGTGCTAAGTTCCTATCTTTCCTAGAAAACTACCCGCTACTGTCAGAGTTGTTTCCACGTCCGCAATTATACTGCAGGGCGAAAGAGAAGGGGAAATAAACTTTGTCACTGAGCTTGACCAGCTCAGAAAACGAACCCTGGCTCTTCCAGGTGCTCGCTGTACGTGCTAACCATTGCGCCACCTGCTTCACTAGGTAACTGATCGAGAGAGGAGACAGATCATCAGTAACAGGTATGCATATCTTTGTTAAGGAATCTCTCCCTCTCAAAATTCAGGATAAGAGAGAGAGAGTGAGAGAGTAAAAAACGGGACCGAGAGCGTGGGGTGAGAGTGAGGTGCTTTAAACCTGAGGAGAATGCGAAAGGGAATGAGGGAGGGCGGCAGGGAGGCCTGGATTGGGAGTAGGATTTATGATGGAATGAGGAACGTGGAGGGAAAGCCAAACTGAGGTGACGAAAGGTGGAAAGAGGAAAGGATGGTGGAGAGAGAGAGAGAGAGATGACATTAACTGACCACCAGTCCTCAAATTCTCACCCTTTGGCGGTCATGCCCTGATAGAAGGTAACCTCCTTTCCTCTCTCCCTCCCTACTCTCTCTCTCTCTCTCTCTCTCCCCTTCCTTATCAGCTTATCATACGTCCTCAAACCATTTTTCTCTCCTAACATATTTTTATTCATGTACAATGTCCTTGGTCCGATTTTAAAGTCTTCCACTCCCCTTCCCCTCGTTCCCCCTAATAAACTTTTATGTGTTCACTGATTGCATTGTAATTCCATGATCTCCTTGTCAGTTTTTTTCAGAATTATAGTATATGGTTATGTCGTCCAAAAATCTGATTACGTTCCTGCGTAATGCTTTAATTGTTTGTTTTCCTTATTAACTAGCACCGTGGGAAATTATTGCTGTTGAGTAACACCGGCCCGTCTAGCCCATCAGACCCATCAACCGCAGGCAAACAATAGCCCTGCAGGGCTGTGGCCCTGGGTTAACTGAAGCCTGAATCTGGTAGACTGTAGGGCGAAACTGGCTTTATCGTCCACTATCCAGTTTTCGGAGGCTACAGAGGGAGTTGGAGATTTGTATAACCGAGTGACACACCAGTGCGGTTAATATTGGTGCCACCACATGGACCCACTCCTCTCCAGCACCATCGCCGTGGGACCTCAAGAGTATGAAGGCAGCGCGTTAACACTCGTAAGTTCATCTTTGCCTTACGCTGGATGAAGAAAGTTTTGAAATAAACTATCGCCACATCCATACGGTCCAACCTGTGATGGTAATCTTCACAGGGCTTCGTACCCTGGATCCACAGCGAGGTGAACCTTTTACCCACGATCATCCCAGCCCAGCCCAGCCCACCCATTCCTATCCATCCACTGTGGCCAGTAGTATAAAACATGAAATATCATACCTCAAAAACCACTGTAACAACTGGGTTGATTTCTGGTGCACACATAGAGAAGGAAAGAAGGAAGGAATAATGAAGAACTAGCACCGAGACACAACATAGCTATATGGCACTAAGGTTGAAGGGAGCGGGGAAATTAAATTAAAGGTATGATGTGAAAAGTAGTGAGAAAAGTAATAATACTTAATACAGAAACAGTGGGAGAGTCACCTAGGAAATCAGTATGCAGTGGGGGCCGACGTAGTAAAAGGAAGGCGAAAGCTGAAACATTGTGTTGGAGTGTAGACGAGCAGTCAAGAAAAAGGTGAGGATTGCCAACGTTCACGGAAGAGACTGGTTAGAGGAAAACACCCAATATCAGGAATGAGGCAGAGAGACCCTAGAAGGCGGAGTAGCAGAACGTGCTAATGAGTCAGCTTGTTCATTACCAGTAATTCTGATCTGTCAAGAGACCCAGCAGAAGCGAAATGTCTTTTTTCCATAAAGGAAGACGAAACAGACATTCCTGAATTTGGGTAATCAGAGGATGAGGAGACGAAGTGTGTAAGGAAATGGATGCACTGAGAGACTCAGAGAAGGTAATAAAGGTGGAGAAAGAACATCTGAAGAGACTTCAGAGCAAAAAGAATGGCATACAGTTCTGCAGCGAGAATACTTGCAGCGGAAGGAAGAGTACTTTGGAAGGAGAAGTCAGGGAATACAGGAGCAAACCACACGCCATGGTAAAACATGAAGCCGCCAGTACAGATATGTTTGGCAGAAGAGTGACAGGACAGAATATGTTTAAAAAATTCTTAAAAGGAGCGAAGAGCATCAAGAGGAAGAAGAGACAAAGAACGTGGGAGAAAAGAAAGTCAGACTATAGCAGAAAACAGAAGCCAAGATGGAAAGGACACTGGACAAGGTGGAATAAGAGGAAGAAAGAAATTGAAATAAAAATGAAGAAAGGTTGGGACGCGAAGGGGGAATGGAAGGAGATGGGAAATCGAGTGATAAAGACGTTGGAGAAAGGCCGAGAGGGCGGAGTATCTTATTAGTGTGAAACTGAGGGAGACTTGCAACCAGGACCTAACAGTGAGAAAAAAGTGGCATAATGACGATAACACTTTTACCTCAAAGTTAGGCTTAGAATAACCTCCTGAAGTTTCCCCCCAAAAAACATCTCGCAAGACACCCTGTCACATGAGAAAGGGTGAAGCGAGATTTGTTATCGAATAGGAGCAAACGTACCATGAAAACCAAATATTACAGGGCACGGTGTCGGACAAACAAAAACACCTCCGAAGTATATCATCATAATAAAGCAGCGTTATTTGCTCTCAGTGGATGTGGAGGTGTTGATTACAGCCTTTAACGAGTTTAGCCTCATCAGTGAATTGTCACGCTTCACGACATCAAAGGTTTAGGAATAATGATGGGAGTTGGGAGGGGGTCGTCTGGTGGGGGGGTTGGGGTGGGGTGGAAGATGGGACGGGTCAGGGCAGGTGTGGAAGGTGGGAGGGATCAGGTCAAATAGGGTTTGGGGTGGAAACTGGGAGGGGTCAGGTAGATGGCGGTTGGGGAGGAAGCTGAGAGGGATTATTTCAGGTTGACGCTGGGGTGGAAGCTAGAAGGCAGGTGAGCTGGGGGTAGGAGTGGAAACTGGGGGGTTTGTCAGGTCAGACGGGGTGTGGGGTTGAGACTATTAGTGAGAATCAGACGTGAATGAAGTTAGGTATTCAGGAGTTGGGTCACGTCCTGGGTAAAGCTTTTTAAATGCACAGACTGAGAGAGGTGCATCTTCGTGAGCTGGGAAATATCACCCCCATCCGCTCCGCTTTCTTTTTGCCAATTAATTTCTCCACATCGATAGATACGGTACTATTCCCTTGTATATTGTTGTAAAGAATTATGTCAGTGCATTAAACATTGGAGATGACAGTACAGAGAGATCCAAAAAGACCTAGGAAGTTATGCATTTTGTACATGTAGACTACAAAAAGATGCAATAATACCATCTGGTGTACATGATACAAAAAATATTTTCTTCATCTCCAAACCCATTTGTCATGCGAACCCATTCTGAATGAAAAAATTTTCAGGTAAAGTGGACTGACTGAGATGGACCAACTAGCTGGCTCTCCCAAAATAATAAGACATTCAAGATGTAATCAGAAAACTCTTTTCAGATTCCAAGCCAGGCGATTCCCACAGAGATAAATACCAGGTGGACGATTCCTTGCCACCATCATGTTATTACCATCGCTTAAAAACTGTCTGATCATTTTAGTATAATTAGTTATTTTGATAGTAATTATGGTTTTCATTTCATTTCAGGAAATGTTTGTCCTTACCATTAAACATCTTATCATAGATAGTACAGTGCGTACTGCTTAAGTGCCAGAGCCATTCGTTTACTAGTGATTCGCATCTGCCATCTTAACTAGCAGTCTAAAAAAACTAGACAGTTCGGTGTTAGGCAGTCAATCGTTTAAATAAAAGACGGCAGGTAACTTTAGCTAGTGAAAAATGGCACGTTAGTTTGTTCCACTCTTTCTCCAATGCAACATGCGCAATAAGTCTCCTGCCCAGGTTTTAATGCTTTAACCTTATGCAAGGCATACATATGAAAAGACAAGTTTACTGGTGAGAAGCTGCACTAGAGACGCATTTCCAAAGGTAGTTCTGGACGCGCACATTTTTTTTTTTTACTTACCTAATCTAAGTGTCCTGAACAGCAAATTGCATGGAGGTAACTGTATTCCAAATGAGGCTTAATATATCTCCAGGGGTGTTAAATCATCTGTGAAAGAAGTTACCAACATCAACTACTTCTTGAGATCAAATTTGCTCAATTTCAATCTAAAGAATACCAATTATGGTTTATTCTTTAAATATGTATATTTGAGTTCGGTATATAGTATATTGATTTTTAAATTAATCCTCCTTACAGGAATCGTCTTGCTCTGAATCGTTCAGAAGCGATGGTAAAATCGGCTAAAAACACGATCGTTCAGAAGTGGGATGACACCTAAGTTCCTTTTGTTGATCTGTGAGTATGCAACATCTTACAGAGCACTGTGAACAATCGAAGGTGGGTGGATCATATACCCTCTATCATACTTTGCTACGGTACACTTATGCGTGTTATGTTGTCCAGTGAATGAGTGACTGATGTATGACAAACAATGGCCTGAATCACTAATAATTCATTATAATTTGGCGTGACCATTATCTGAACGTCGTCACACCTGGTAACGCCAGCAGTCTTTTACTTTAGTTGTTTTATCTGGAAAATGTTTGTCAAAGATTTCCTCCACAAGTTCATGGTAGCAAACCTACAGATTCCTCGTGCTGATATAGCAAATGCATGCACATTGCTGACTGGTCGATCCCAACATGATGAAATGAACATGGCAATAGATACAGCCCATTTACCCTGAATTGAAAAAGTTCAGCCATGTCCTCTGCTTGACTTCTGAGGCGTAACTGGGTGATATGTTATTGACAATGCCACTATAGCCAAATGTAAGGAAAGAGAATAACAAAAAAAAAAAAAAGTAATCATTATCTTATCTGGCAGTAACATCACACAGTCGGCTGCATGGATGGTGAGGCATCTTCGCCAAGAAAATAAACGGATTAGATTGTTCAGTCATGGACAAAATTACGTATAATATTCCTTTACGCTAACTTTACACTCGGAGCATGCCCGTCACTTTCCTTCCTGATCATCGAGGGACATACAAAAAATCAGAGCCATTATCAGCTTAAGAATAACACCCAGAATAGGAGAGTAAGGGGAGATGAAGTATCAGATGAACATATTTTGAAACCCTGAATGCCTATTACCACCTTGATGTCCTGCAAGTGACAAAAGGAGTAGACACTGAAGAGTAATGATGTGCAGAAAACTTGTTGAGTAAATTACTTTCTGCATTACATTTCCTATCAGGTTCGATTCAGCCTATAGTCGTCTAACATTTAGGTAATATGAGAGTCATTATACTTTCTTCACCTTAATTTGGCTTAGAATTTTGTCCTTGTGTTGCTCATTTCACGTAACTGAGTGGCAGAAGACAATGCAACGGTTCTACATCCTTTTCACAGGACTTCTTTGTGGCTGGTATTATATTCCATGTTAAAACTCTATATTCAGAAGAGAGAGATGGTAATTATAGGCGAAGTTAGAGTAAACGTATGGTCTACAGAGGATGTTCTGTTTCTGTAGTGTGTGGCCATTAATGTTTTGCTACAAGATGGAGAGATAGCAATTATGGGCCGGGTTAGGGTAAATAAAGCATAGCAGAGTTATTGTGTTGCCAGCCACTTTTTCCCAATATTTACCAACCATACACCCCTTTCCAGTACCCCACAATTCTGCTTTTTCCTTTCTACCTATATCATTATTTATTTATTTTTTTTAATGGTAATGATAGTGTTTTGGTGTTAGTGGTATAGGTGGAGTGGTGTTGGTAGCTGTCGATATACTGGTGGTGATCGCAGGTGGTGGCGGTAATGGTAGCGCCAAAGGTGGTATTAACGGTAGTTGTGGTGATAAATAGCACTGGTGAAGCTGATACTAGTAGCAGTAGTAGTAGTAGTAGCTGTTCTTGTTGTTGTTGTTGTTCTTGTACCATCATCATCAGCAGCAGCAGCAGCAGTAGGAGAAGCAACAACATTTGTAGTAGTAGTAGTAGTAGTAGAAGTAGTAGTAGTAGTAGTAGCAGCAG
>JAGKTI010027704.1:0-13181 GCA_018397915.1 Birgus latro | reverse complement strand
ACAAGAAGTAGTGCAAATTGTGAAATAGTTCCGGCTGATTGCATCCGGTTTGGAGGTAGGCCCATCCTCTTTTAATCTAATGATGGCTGAATAAGCGTATTTCTATGCGAAAACACTGGATATGAACCTTCCTCAAATGTTCTGAAAGTTGATTGTAAACACATTATATTATATTCAGAACTAAGAACACACTTGTGAGGGTGACAATGTAACATTTATGAAGGATAACAAGAAGTCGACTGACACTAAAGAGAGCTGGCACCATAGGTTTTTAGGACCAAAAAGCTCAAAACATTGTGAGGATCACCGAAACAATTTAAAAACATCGATTGTTTTTTTTTTCTAAAGCACAAACAGTTTAAAATTACGTCCAGCCTCGTGGCGTTAAAAAAAAAAAAAAAAAAAAAAACATTTTCACAATTTCAAGGTTTCTGTTACACCACAAGCCACATTTAATTAGGAAAAATCTTTCAATACTGTGATTCCTCTTGAGACGGAATTCTGGATTCTTATCTTCTAATTTGTCGATTTTTTCCCCGCTAAGCCGTGACTTCATGGAAAAGAAGTAGTGAAAATTGTGAAATAGTTCCGGCTGAATGCATCGGTTTTGGAGGTAGGCCCATTCTATTTTAATCTAATGATGGCTGAATTAGCGAATTTCTCGGCGGAAACGCTGAATATGCAACTTCTTCAAGTGTTCTCAAAGTTGATAGTAAAACACATTATTTTATATTCAGAACTATGAAGACACCTGAGTGGGTGAAAATGTCACATTTATCAAGGATAACAAAAAGTCGACTGACACGTAAAGAGAGCTGGCACCTTAGCTTTTTAAGAACTAAAAGCTTGAAACATTGTGAGGATCACAGAAACAATTTAAAAACTTCGATTTTTTTTTTCTCTAGCAAAGGCAGTTTAAAATTACGTCGACCCTCGTGGACATAAAAAAAAAAAAAAAATCACAATATCAAGGTTTATGATACACCAAAAACCACATTTACTTAGGTAAAATCTTTCAATACTGTTACTCCTCATGAGAAGGAATTCTGGATTATTAACTTCTGATTTGTCGATTTTGTTTTTTTCACTTAGCCCTGACTTCAACGACAAGAAGTAGTGCAAATTGTAAAATAGTTCCTTCTGATAGCATCCGTTTTGGAGGTAGGTCCAATATGTTTTAATCTAATGATGGCTGAATAAGCGAATTTCTCGGCGAAAACGCAGAATATGAAACTTCCTCAAGTGTTCTCAAAGTTGATTGTAAAACACATTATATTGTATTCACAACTAAAAAGAAACGCGTGAGGGTGAAAATGTCACATTTTTGAAGGATAAGAAGTTGACAATCACGTTAAGAGAGCTGGCACCTTAGGTTTTTAAGAAAAAAAAGCTTGAAACATTGTGAGAATCACTGAAACAATTTAAAAACTTCGATATTTGTTTTCTAAATCACAAACAGTTTAAAATTACGTAGAGCCTCATGGCGTAAAAAAAAAAAAAACGAACATTTTCACAATATCAAGGTTTCTGTTACAACAAAAACAACATTACCATAGGTAAAATCTGTCAATACTATGAGTCCTCTTGAGACGGAATTCTGGATTAATATCTTCTGATTTATCGATTTTTTTCCCCTTTAGCCGTGACTTCAAGGACAAGAAGTAGTGCAAATTGTGAAATAGTTCCGGCTGATTGCATCCGTTTTCGAGGTAGGCCCTTTCTCTTTTAATCTGATGATGGCTGAATTAGCGTATTTCTCAGCGAAAACGCTGAATAAGAAACTTCCTCAAGTGTTCTCAAAGTTGATTATAAAACACATTATATTATATTCAGAACTAAGAAGACACTTGTAAGGGTGAAAATGTCACATTAATGAAGGATAACAAGAAATCGACTGACAAGTAAAAAGAGCTGGCACCATAGGTCTTTAAGAACAAAAAGCTTGAAACAATTTGAGTATTACCGAAACAATTTAAAAACCGGATATTTTTTTTTACTAAAACAAAGTTTAAAATTACGTCGAGCCTCGTGGCGTTATAAAAAAAAAAAAAAAAAAAAACGAACCTTTTCACAATATCAAGATTTCCTTTTCACCAAAAACCACATTTCATTAGGTAAAATTTTTCAGTACTGTGATTCCTCTTGAGACGGAATTCTGGATTATTAACTTCTGATTTGTCGATTTTTCTTTCCTCTTTATCCGTGTCTTAAAGAACAAGAATTAGAGCAAATTGTGAAAGAGTTCCGGCTGATAGCATCCGTTTTGGAGGTAGGTCCAATCTCTTTTAAACTAATGATGGCCGAATAAGCGTATTTCTCGTCGAAAACGCTGAACATGCAACTTCCTCAAGCGTTCTCAAAGTTGATTGTAAAACACATTATATTATATTCAGAACAAAGAAGACACTCGTGAGGGTGAAAATGTCACATTTATGAAGCATAACAAGAAGTCGTCTGACACGTAAAGACAGCTGGCACCTTAGGATTTTAAGAAGAAAAAGCTTGAAACATTGTGAGGATCACGGAAACAATTTAAAAACCGATTTTTATTTCTCCAGGACAAGCACTTTCAAATTACGTCGAGCCTCGAGGCCGTTAGAAAAAAAAATCACCGTATCGAGGTTTCTGTTACACAAAAAAACACATTTCCTTATTTATAATCTTTCAATACTGTAATTCCTCTTGAGACGGAATTCTGGATTATTAGCTTCTGATTTTCCGATTTTTTTCCCCCTTAGCCGTGACTTCAACTACAAGAAGTAGTGCAAATTGCGAAATAGTTCCGGCTGATAGCATTCGTTTTGGAGGTTGGGCCATACTCTTTTAATCAAATGATGTCTGAATTAGCGAATTTCTCGGCGAAAACGCTGAATATGAAACTTCCTCAGGTGTTCTCAAAGTTGATTATAAAACACTTTATATTATATTCAGATCGAAGAAGACACTTGTGAGGGTGAAAATATCACATTTATGAAGGATAACAAGAAGTCCACTGACACGTAAAGAAAGCTGGCACCTTAGGTTTTTAAGAACAAAAAACTTGAAACTGTTAACAGGTATCACGGAAACAATTTAAAAACTTTCATTTTTATTTTCTAAAACACACACATTTTAAAATTACGACGAGTCTCGTCGCGTTAAAAAAAATAAATAAATAAAATAAAAATCACAATATCAAGGTTACTGTTACACCAAAAACCACATATCCTTAGGTAAAATATTTCAATACTGTGATTTCTCTTGAGAAGGAATTCTGGATTATTAACTTATGATTTGTCGATTTGTTTTTTTCACTTAGCCCTGACTTCAAGGACAAGAAGTAGTGCCAACTGTATAATAGTTCCGGCTGATAGCATCCGTATTTGAGGTAGGACCATTCTCTTTTAATCTAATGATGGTTGAATAAGTGAATTTCTCAGCGAATACGCTGAATATGCAACTTCTTCAAGTGTTCTCAAAGTTGATTACAAAACACATTATTTTATATTCAGAACTAAGAAGACGCTTGAGAGGGTGAAAATGTCACATTTATCAAGGATAACAAGAAGTCGACTGACAAGTAAAGAGAGCTTGCACCTTAACTTTTTAAGAACAGAAAGCTTGAAACATTGTGAGGATCACAGAAACAATTTAAAAACTTCGATTTTTTTTCTTCTTTAGCAAAGGCAGTTTAAAATTACGTCGGCCCTCGTGGACATAAAAAAAAAAAAAAAAAATCACAATATCAAGGTTTCTGTTACACCAAAAACCACATTTCCTTAGGTAAAATCTTTCAATACTGTTATTCCTCATGAGACTGAATTCTGGATTATTAACTTCTGATTTGTCGATTTTTTTTTTTTTTTTTTACTTAGCCGTGACTTCAAGGACAAGAAGTATTGCAAATTGTAAAATAGTTCCGGCTGATAGCATCCGTTTTGGAGGTAGGTCCATTCTCTTTTACTCTAATGATGGCTGAATAAGCGAATTTCTCGGTGAGAACCTGAATATGAAACTTCCTCAAGTGTTCTCCGAGTTGATTGTAAAACACATTATATTATATTCAGAACTAAGAAGACACTTGTGAGGGTGAAATTGTCACATTTATGAAGGATAAGAAGTTGACTAACACGTAAAGAGAGCTGGCACCTAAGGTTTTTAAGAAAAAATGCTTGAAACATTTTGAGGAACACCGAAACAATTTAAAAACTTTCATTTTTGTTTTCTAAAGCGCAGACAGTTTAAAATTACGACGAGCCTCGTCGCGTTAAAACACACACACACACACACACACACACACACACACACACACACACATTTTCACAATATCAAGGATACAGTTACACCAAAACCACATTTCCTTAGGTAAAATCTTTCAATACTGTGATTTCTCTTGAGACGGAATTCTGGATTATTAACGTCTGATTTGTTGATTTTTTCCCTCTCAGCTGTGATTTCAAGGACAAGAAGTAGCTCAAATTGTGAAACAGCTCCAGCTGATAGCATCCGTTTTGGAAGTAGGTCCATTCTCTTTTAATCTAATGATGGCTGAATAAGCGTATTTCTCGGCGAAAACGCTGAATATGCAACTTCCTTAAGTGTTCTCAAAGTTGACTTAAAACACATTAGATTATATGCAGAACTGCTAAGACACTTGTGAGGGTGAAAATGTCACATGTATGAAGGATAAATAGAAGTCGAGTGACACTTAAAGAGAGCTGGCACCTTAGGATTTTAAGAACAAAAAGTTTGGAACATTGTGAGGATCACCGAAAAAAATTAAAAACTTCGATTTTTTTTTTCCTAAAGCACAGTTTAAAATTATGTCGAGCCTCGTGGCGTAAAAAAAAAAAAAAAAATCGAACATTTTCACTATATCAAGGTTTCGGTTACACCAAAAACCACATTTCCTTATGGAAAATCTTTCAATACTGTGATTAATGTTGAGACCGAATTCTGGATTATTAACTTCTGATTTGTCTATTTTTCCCCCCATTTAGCCGTGACTTCAGGAACAAGAAGTAGGGCATATTGTGCAATAGTTCCGGCTAATAGCATCCGTTTTAGAGGTAGGTCCATTCTCTTTTAATCTAAAGATGTCTCAATGAGCGTATTTCTCAGCGAAAAAGCTGAAAATGCAACTTCCTCAAACTTTCTCAAAGTTGATTGTAAAACACATTATATTATATTCAGAACTACGAAGACACTTGTGAGGGATGAAAATGTCACATTTCTGAAGGATAACAAGAAGTCGACTGACACGTTAAGAATGCTGGCACCTTAGGTTTTTAAGAACAAATAGCTTGAAAATTTTTAGGATCACCGAAACAATTAAACAATTTCGATTTTTTTTTCTAAAGCACAAACGGTTTGAAATTACGTCGAGCCTCGAGGCGTAAAAAAAAAAAAAAAAAAAAACATTTTCACAATTTCAAGGTTTCTATTACACCAAAAACCACATTTCATTATGTAAAACCTTTCAATACTGTGATTCCTTCTGAGACGGAATTCTGGATTATTAACTTCTGATTTGCCGATTTGTTTTCCCCCTTAGCCGTGTCTTAAAGAACAAGATGTAGTGCAAATTGTGAACTAGATCCGGGTGATAGCATCCGTTTTGGAGGTAGGTTCATTCTCCTTTAAACTAATGATGGCTGAATAAGTTTATTTCTCGTCGAAAACGCAGAACATGCAACTTCCTCAAGTGTTCTCAAAGTTGATTGTAAAACACATTATATTATATTCAAAAATTAAGAAGACACTTGTGAGGGTGACAATGTCACATTTATGAAGGATAACAAGAAGTCGACTGACACGTAAAGACAGCTGGCACCTTAGATTTTTAAGAACAAAAAGCGTGAAACATATGAGGGTCACCGGAACAATTTTAAAACTTCATCTTTTTTTCTCCAACACAAGCAGTTTAAAATTACGTCGAGCCTCGTGGCTGTAAAAAAAAAAAAAAAATCATAATATCAATGTTTCTGTTACACCAAAAACCACATTTCCTTAGGTAAAATCTTTCAATACTGTGATTCCTCTTGAGACGGAATTCTTAATTAGTAACCTCTGATTTGTCGTTTTTGTTCCCTTAACCGTGACTTCAAGAACAAGAAGTATTGCAAATTGTGAAATAGTTCCGGCTGATAGCATCCGTTTTGGATGTAGGTCCATCCTTTTTTAATCTAATGATGGCTGAATAAGCGTATTTCTCAGCGAAAACTCTGAATTTGAAACTTCCTCAAGTGTTCTCAGAGATGATTGTAAAGCACATTATATTATATTCAGAACTAAGATGACACTTGTGAGGGTGAAAATGTCAAATTTATGAAGAATAACAATAAGTCGAATGACAAGTAAAGAGAGCTTTCACCATATGTTTTTAAAAACAAAAACCTTGAAACATTGTGAGGATCACAAAAATAATTTAAAAACGATTTTTTTTCTAAAGCACAAACAGTTTAAAATTACGTCGAGCGTCGTGGCGTAAAAAAAAAAAAACGAACATTTTCACAATATCAAGATTTACATTACACAAAAAAAAAAAAACACACATTTCCTTAGGTAAAATCTTTTAATACTGTGATTACTCTTGAGACAGAATTTTGGATTATTAGATTCTGATTTGTCGATTTTTTCCCCTTTAGCAATAACTTTAAGGACAAGAAGTAGTGCAAATTGTAAAATAATTCCGGCTGATTCCATCCGTTTTCGAGGTAGGCCCTTTCTCTTTTAATCTAATAATGGCTGAATAAGCGTATTTCTCGGCGAAAACGCTGAATATGAAACTTCCTCAAGTGTTCTCAAGTTTATTGTAAAACACATTATTTTATATTCAGAACTAAGAAGACACTTGTAAGGGTAAAAATGTCACATTTATGAAGGATAACAAGATGTCGACTGAAACGTAAACAGAGCTGTCACTATAAGTCCTTAAGAACAAAAAGGTTGAAACAATTTGATGATCACCGAAACAATTTATAAATCGGATATTTTTTTCCTACAGAACAGTTTAAAATTACGTCGTGCCTCGAGGCGTTTAAAAAAAATAAAAAATAATAAAATAAAATGAACATTTTCACAATATCAAGATTTCCGTTACACCAAAAACAACGTTTCCTTATGTAAAATATTTCAATACTGAGATTCCTCTTGAGATGGAATTCTGGATTATTAACTTCTGATTTGTCGACTTTTTTCCCCCTTTAGCCGTGAATTCAAGGACAAGAGGTAGTGCAAATTGTGAAATAGTTCCGGCTGATTGCATCCGGTTTGGAGGTAGGCCTGTCCTCTTATAATCTAATGATGGCTGAATAAGCGTACCTCTATGCGAAAACGCTGGATATGAACCTTCCTCAAATGTTCTCAAAGTTGATTCTAAGCGCATTATATTATATTCAGAACTAAGAAGACACTTCCAGGGTGAAAATGTAACATTTATGAAGGATAAGAAGAAGTCGACTGACACTAAAGAGAGCTGGCACCCTAGGTTTTTAAGAACAAAAAGCTTAAAACATTGTGAGGATCACCGAAACAATTTAAAAACATCGATTGTGTTTTTTTCTAAAGCACAAACAGTTTAAAATTACGTCGAGACTCGTGGCGTAAAAAAAAAAAAAAAAAAACGAAAATTTTCACAATTTCATGTTTCTGTTACACCAAAAGCAACATTTAATCAGGTAAAATATTTCAATACTGTGATTCCTCTTGAGACCTAATTCTGGATTCTTATCTTCAAATTTCTCGATTTTTTTCCCCCGAAGCCGTGACTTCAAGGAAAAGAAGTAGTGCAAATTGTGAAATAGTTCCGGCTGATTGTATCCGTTTTAGAGGTATGTCCATTCTATTTTAATCTAATGATGGCTGAATAAGCGAATTTCTCGGCGGAAACGCTGAATATGCATCTTCTTCAAGTGTTCTCAAAGTTGATAGTAAAACACATTATTTTATATTCAGAACTATGAAGACACTTGAGAGGGTGAAAATGTTACATTTATCAAGGATAAAAAGAAGTCGACTGACACCTAAAGAGATCTGGCACCATAGTTTTTTAAGAACTAAAAGCTTGAAACATTGTGAGGATCACAGAAACAATTTAAAAACTTCGATTTTTTTTCTTCTCTAGCAAAGGCAGTTTAAAATTACGTCGACCCTTGTGGACATAAAAAAAAAAAAAAAATCACAATATCAAGGTTTCTGTTACACCAAAAACCACATTTACTTAGGTAAAATCTTTCAATACTGTTATTCCTCATGAGAAGGAATTCTGGATTATTAACTTCTGATTTGTCGATTTTGTTTTTTTTCACTTAGTCCTGACTTCAAAGACAAGAAGTAGTGCAAATTGTAAAACAGTTCCGGCTGATAGCATCCGTTTTGGAGGTAGGTCCATTCTCTTTTAATCTAATGATGGCTGAAAAAAGCGAATTTCTCGGCGAAAAGGCAGAATATGAAACTTCCTTAAGTGTTCTCAAAGTTGATTGTAAAACATTATATTATATTCACAACTAAGAAGACAATTGTGAGGGTGAAAATGTCACATTTATGAAGGATAAGAAGTTGACTATCACGTAAAGAGAGCTGGCACCTTAGGTTTTTAAGAAAAAAATGTTTGAAACTTTTTGCGAATCACCGAAACAATTTAAAAACTTCGATATTTGTTTTCTAAATCACAAACTATTTAAAATTACGTCGAGCCTCGTGGCGTAAAAAAAAAAAAAAAAAAAACGAACATTTTCACAATATCAAGGTTTCTGTTACACCAAAAACCACATTTCCTTAGGTAAAATCTTTCAATACTGTGAGTCCTCTTGAGACGGAATTCTGGATTAATAACTTCTGATTTATCGATTTCTTTCCTCTTTAGCCGTGACTTCAAGGACAAGAAGTTGTGCAAATTGTGAAATAGTTCCGGCTGATTGCATCCGTTTTCGAGGTAGGACCTTTCTTTTTTAATCTAATGATGGCTGAATAAGCGTATTTCTCGGCGAAAACGCTGAATATGAAACTTCAAGTGTTCTCAAAGATGATTATAAAACACATTATACTATATTCTGAACTAAGAAGACACTTGTAAGGGTGAAAAGTTCACATTAATGAAGGATAACAAGAAGTCGACTGACAAGTAAAAAGAGCTGGCACCATAGGTCTTTAAGAACAAAAAGCCTGAAACAATTTAAGGATCACCGAAACAATTTAAAAACCGGATATTTTTTTCCTAACGCACAGTTTACAATTACGTCAAGCCTCGTGGCGTAAAAAAAAAAAAAAAATGAACATTTTCACAATATCAAGATTTCCTTTACACCAAAAACCACATTTCATTAGGTAAAATTTTTCAGTACTGTGATTCCTCTCGAGACGGAATTCTGGATTATTAACTTCTGATTTGTCGATTTTTTCTATCCTCTTTAGCCGTATCTTAAAGGACAAGAGTTAGAGCAAATTGTGAAATAGTTCCGGCTGATAGCATCCGTTTTGGAGGTAGGTCCAATCTCTTTTAAACTAATAATGGCTGAATAAGCGTATTTCTCGGCGAAAACGCTGAACATGCAACTTCCTCAAGCGTTCTCAAAGTTGATTGAAAACACATTATATGATATTAAGAACTAAGAAGACACTTGTGAGGGTGAAAATGTCACATTTATGAAGCATAACAAGAAGTCGTCTGACACGTGATGACAGCTGGCACCTTTGGATTTTAAGAACAAAAAGATTGAAACATAGTGAGGATCACCGAAACAATATAAAAACCGATTTTTTTCCCTCCAGGACAAGCAGTTTAATATTACGTCGAGCCTCGAGGCCGTAAAAAAAAAAAAAAATCACTGTATCAAGGTTTCTGTTACACAAAAAAAAAAAACATTTATTTATTTATAATCTTTCAATACTGTTATTCCTCTTGAGACGGAATTCTGGATTATTAGCTTCTGATTTTTCGATTTTTTTCCCCCTTAGCCGTGACTTCAACTACAAGAAGTAGTGCAAATTGTGAAATAGTTCCGGCTGATAGCATCCGTTTTGGGAGTTGGGCCATACTCTTTTCATCAAATGATGTCTCAATACGTATTTCTCGGCGAAAACGCTGAATATGAAACTTCCTCAAGTGTTCTCAAAGTTGATTATAAAACACTTTATATTATATTCAGATCTAAGAAGACACATGTGAGGGTGAAAATATCACATTTATGAAGGATAACAAGAAGTCGACTGACACGTAAAGAGAGCTGGCACCTTAGGTTTTTAAGAACAAAAAACTTGAAACATTGTGAGGATCACCGAAACAATTTAAAAACTTTCATTTTTGGCTTTTAAAGCACACACATTTTAAAATTACGACGAGTCTCGTCGCGTTAAAAAAAATAAATAAATAAATAAAATAAAAATCACAATATCAAGGTTACTGTTACACCAAAAACCACATTTCCATAGGTAAAATATTTCAATACTGTAATTTCTCTTGAGACGGAATTCTGGATTATTAACTTCTGATTTGTTGATTTTTTTTTTTCCTTAGCCGTGACCTCAAGGACAAGAAGTAGTGCAAATTGTGAAACGGCTCCCATTGATAGCATCCGTGGTGGAGGTAGGTCCATTCTCTTTTAATCTAATGATGGCTGAATAAGCGTATTTCTCGGCGACAGCGCTGAATATGTAACTTCCTTAAGTGTTCTCAAAGTTGACTGTAAAACACATTATATTATATTCAGAGCTAAGAAGACACTTGTGAGCGTGAAAATGTCACATTTATGAAGGATAACAAGAAGTCGACTGACACGTAAAGAGAGCTGGCACCTTTGGTTTTTAAGACCAAAAAGCTTGAAACATTGTGAGGATCACCGAACAAATCTAGAAACTTCGATTATTTTTCTAAACCACAGTTTAAAATTATGTCGAGCCTCGTGGCGTAAAAAAAAAAAAAAAATCATAATATCAAGGTTTCTGTTACACCAAAAACCACATTTTAATTAGGTAAAGTCTTTCAATACTGTGATTCCTCTTGAACGAGAAATTCTGGATTATTAACTTCTGTTTTATCGATTTTTTTCCCCTTAGCCATGTCTTAAAGGACAAGATGTAGTGCAAATTGTGAAATAGATCCGCGTGATACCATCCGTCTAGGAGGTAGGTCCATTCTCTTTTAAACTAATGATGGCTGAATAAGCGTATTTCTCGTCGAAAACGCAGAACATGCAACTTCCTCAAGTGTTCTCAAAGTTGATTGTAAACACATTATATTATATTCCAAAATTAAGAAGACACTTGTGAGGGTGACAATGTCACATTTATGAAGGATAACAAGAAGTCGACTGAAACGCAAAGACAGCTGGCACCTTAGGTTTTTAAAAACAAAAAACTTGAAACATAGTGAGGGTCACTGAAACAATTTAAAACTTCATTTTTTTTTTCTCCAACACAAGCAATTTAAAATTACGTCGAGCCTCGTGGTTGTAAAAAAAAAAAAAAATCATAATATCAAGGTTTCTGTTACACCAAAAACCACATTACCTTAGGTCAAATCTTTCAGTACTGTGATTCCTCTTGAGACGGAATTCNCCCCATAACCGTGACTTCAAGGATAAGAAGTAGTGCAAATTGTGAAATAGTTCCGGCTGATAGCATCCGTTTTGGAGGTAGGTCCATTCTCTTTTAATCAAATGATATCTGAATAAACGTATTTCTCGGCGAGAACACTGAATTTGAAACTTCCTGGAGTGTTGTCAAAATTGATTGTAAAGCACATTATATTATATTCAGAACTAAGAAGACACTTGTGAGGGTGAAAATGTCGCATTTATGAAGAATAACAAGAAGTCGAATGACACCATATGTTTTAAAAAACAAGAAGCTTGAAACATTATGAGGATCACCAAAACAATTTAAAAACTTCGAATTTTTTTTCTAAAGCACAAACAGTTTAATATTACGTCGAGCCTCGTGGAGTTAAAAAAAAAAAGAAAAAAAAAAAACGAACATTTTCCCATTATCAAGATTTCTGTTACACAAAAAAAAACACATTTCCTTAGGTAAAATCTATCAATACTGTGATTCCTCTTTAGACGGAATTCTGGATTATTAACTTCTGATTTGTCGTTTTTTTCCCCATAACCGTGACTTCAAGGACAAGAAATAGTGCAAATTGTGAAATAGTTCCCGCTGATTGCATCCGTTCTCGAGGTAGGCCCTTTCTCTTTTAATCTAATAATGGTTGAATAAGCGTATTTCTCGGCGAAAACGCTGAATATGAACTTCCTCAAGTGTTCTCAAAGATGATTGTAAAACACATTATATTATATATAGAACTACGAAGACACTTGCGAGGGTGAAAATGTCACATTTATGAAGGATAACAAGAAGTCGACTGACACGTAAAGAGAGCTGGCACCATAGGTCTTTAAGAACAAAAAGCTTGAAACAATTTGAGGATTACCGAATCAATTTAAAAATCGGATATTTTTTCCTACAGCACAGTTTAAAATTACTTCGAGCCTCGTGGCGTTTAAAGAAAATAAAAAAAATGAAAAATAAAACGAACATTTTCACAATATCAAGATTTCCGTTACAACAAAAACCACATTTCCTTAAGTAAAATCTTTCAATACTGTGATTCCTCTTGACACGGAATTCTGGATTATTCCCTTCTGATTTGTCGAATTTTTTTCCCCTTTAGCCGTGAATTCAAGGACACGAAGTAGTGCAAATTGTGAAATAGTTCCGGCTGATTGCATCCGTTTAGGAGGTACGCCTGTTCTCTTTTAATCTGATGATTGTTGAATAAGCGTATTTCTATGCGAAAACGCTGGATATGAACCTTTCTCAAATGTTCTGAAAGTTGACTGTAAACATATTACATTATATTCAGAACTAAGAAGACAGTTGTGAGGTTGAAAATGTAACATTTATGAAGGATAACAAGTAATGACTGACACTAAAAAGAGCTGGCACCATAGGTTTTTAAGAACAAAAAGCTTGAAACATTGTGAGGATCTCCGAAACAATTTAAAAACATCGATTTTTTTCCCAAAGCACAAACAGTTTAAAATTACGTCAAGCCTCGTGGCGTAAAAAAAAAAAAAAATCGAACATTTTCACAATTTCAAGTTTTCTGTTACACAAAAACCAACATTTAATTAGGTAAAATATTTCAATGCTGTGATTTCTCTTGAGACGGAATTCTGGATTATTAACTTCTGATTTGTTGA
>JAGKTI010027703.1:0-13181 GCA_018397915.1 Birgus latro | reverse complement strand
TTTACATCCATTCTAAGGGAACGACATCTAAATACTTTTTTCATTCCTCCCAGCACCTTTCCTACTTCATTCATTCTACACTTCACTTCTGCATCCATTCTTCCATCCACAGCAACATGTGACCCTAAATACTTAAAACACTCTAACTCCTCAAGCAACTCACCATTCAAAACTATATTCATCCTCCTACCATCTACCAACCTCGTATACTTCATCACTTTACTCTTATTCTCATTTACTTTCAATATCCTCCTTTCACACATCCTTCCAAACTCCTCTACCTACTGTCTCAATCTCTCCTCTGAGTCAGCCACTGTTAGGACTCTGGGATATCATAAAATAATAGCTAGGAGCATACAGGTTGACTCAGGAAGTAGGAATTAACATAGCTTGCACTTTTGTATCATGAGAAGATGACCAAGGAAGAGACATACATACAGGGTTCTAGAAGGTTCTGTCCACGTGACAAGGTTATCCTACACCAGGAAGGACGGGAGCTAGATCAGATTTAGGAGAGAGACCAGGGAGAGAGGAGCTCGAGTTGGGAGCTGGAGAAGAGGGGGTCTAACTAGAAGAGAGAGAGCTGTGAGAGAGAGGTAGCTAGCAGCTTAACACCCAGTGTTAATCTGTTTCCCCTTTGATGAAAATAAAACTACAATCAACCACAGACTCATCTTTAACTTCTCCCACCATTGATCGCAAGTGAAGTGAGAGTTTATCTTACAAATCTACTACAGCTCGGAGTCTACTACAACCCAATACAAAACAAGATCAACATGTTATTGGTGGCAGGCGGTAAAAACGAACCTAGTACGATGAACTACGCCTGACGAGTTTATACACAAATTCGTCCCTAATGGTGCCTCTACTAGCAACTCTACAAGCAACAAGCGATTATACAGCAAACAAAGAAACGAAACGACTTTTACTCATAACTCATAACTCTCAACAACTCACACCTCATAACCCCCCTAACACCCTCTCTCCAACCACTCTCCGTTTTCGTTGTCGCAGCGCTGAGGCAGAGGTCAAGAGTTTAGCCGACGCGAACAACAATCTCCAGCCTGGCACTTTACTCACCACTGTTATTCACTAGTACTAATTTTCAGTTACCTCCAACAGTGAATGTAGGGATTAGCCAACGTTGTTCGGTGAGGTGAGGTTCGAGAATGGGAGGTCGATCAGCCCTTCAATCAACCCTAATCTGAGAATTCCCTTCAATCAACCCTAATCTGAGAATTCCCTTCAATCAACCCTAATCTGACAATTCCCTTCCATCAACCCTGATCGATCAACAAGCTGAGTGACTTCCTCTGTCAACCCAGACCTGAGTCACTGAGTACAATCATTTGTTTTTCAAGTGGGTGATCATACTTTTTACTCATTTCCTCCCAGAGCTTAGAATTAGGTACAAAACCTTCATCGCCTATTTATATATACACATAATCAACCTTACAATCTTTTCTTTATTAATATTAATTTTTTTTACCTATACAGTTAACACATACATAAATCAATTATTTCATAACACCATTCCTTAGAAAAATGAGTTTCTTTTAGCTGACTGATATGACAGGCATATTCTCATCCCCACCAATTTAGTGCCGAACAGAACACAATTATCAGCAAATGCCGATGCACAATTAGTAACAAATGTCAATTCACAACTAGTAGCAAATACCAATTCACGGTCAGAAGAACAATCAGGAGAGCATCAGGTATACGAACGAATCACACCAAATTCCCCACAAAGTAGAGAAAGCGAAATAGATGATAATGATGATAACCAAATAAATAATGATAGTAATAGTGAATTTGATGATGATGGTAATGATGATGATGGTGAAGAGGAATGGAAACCCCCCTTCGGATGTAAGCAGTGTCGACTTTAGAGCTTTCAAACATAAATACGACAACCTAGTAAGGAGGGTTCACAGATCAGCTAGAACCTATTCGACTATTCCCTCACATAACGATAAGGAATTACAGGTAGACTTAACCAAGCAACCAACTAACACGGCTAGCGATACCACAGCTCCACCATCTATGCCTCACGTATACGTTTACCATGAGGACACAACCACCCCAAAGTTTTCAGGCACAGAAAAAGACCGCATCGATGTAATGCCGCTTTTAAAACGAGTGCGAACAGATCTTTGTTAAGAGACACGTAACAGATGAGCATGAAAAAATTGCCATACTTTCATCTAAGATTAACCATGAGAGATGTCCGGCCGAAGACTTACTAAAATCGGATAAACTCCTACGGGCTAAGACATATGAAGAGTATGAGACAGAATTTCTGAAGAAATTCTCTAGGGGTATAAATTTTTTGCCAGGTATATTTTCAGAATTACATAAGACTGGATCTTATGAGATTCTGTCCTAGGTGAAATAACGGCAGATGTTTCTACAATTAAAAGAACATTGTTAGCCACCATAGAGAAATCCAGTTGGGTAACATCTGACTGCAAAATGACACCATTGCATGTCGTAGACATCCTTGGCTATGTAGCTGCACTGTGTAAACTACCAGACAGGACCCTCAAAATTGTGACGACGACTCCGCACACCCCAGGAAAGTGCCTGCTGGATTTCATGAACGAGGTTGAGATGAATTGTAGCAAGGCAGGGGTGACTGAAGCACAGTCAAGCATGACTAGAATGAGAATTACAGAAACAGTGTCAGCAGTGAAACTGACAACCCCACACAGAACAAAATTGGTCGCAACCCAAAAACAAACAAAACAAACACCTGCAACAGGCGCGGCATCGCTCACAGACACCAGGCTACAGGCAGTCCCAAAAGTTTGCGCAGTCCTTGCAGAAACCATGCCACAGACAAACCAAAGTAAGGAAAGTCATCTTGAGGATCACAATCGGGAGATAGGTCTACTCTATGTTATTACTATGCAAATCCTGGACACTCAAAAAATGGGTGTTATGTAAACCATAGAGAAGATAAACAAGACTCAAGGTCTAGACCCATACTGTCGCCATCATAAGGCAAAGGGTCACTGGACCTCTAGACTGTGGAAAAATTGGTCGCTATTTTTAAGTCGGGGGAAGGACAAGCCATGACAAAAAAACGACCAATCATAGATACAGTTGAGTCTAAGTCACATAGTAGGCGTGCAATTCACACAGGTGTGTTGGGAAATGAATGCATCTTGATGCCAGCTGTATGTGAAAATAAATATATTTCATTATTCTTAGATACAGGCTCTCCAGTGAATTTAATAACACAAGAAGAAGTAGATAGAAGAAAGTAACTTTCCTAGAAGAATCTGATTTAGATTTATATGCTGTAAATGATAAACAAATTGCTGTGAAAGGCATGATACGATTAAACATCAGTTTTACTGAGACTACAAGAGAAATTTTTGCTATTTTTTATATAGTAGAAAATTTAGCAACAAGTGTTAACATGCTACTAGGCCTACAATCAATGAGAACCGAGAATATAATTTTACTCCCACAATTGAATGGGATAAAGTTTGATAATGAATTCATAGAGGAAGTGTCATCAGATTTCTTACCTAACAATAGTAAAGGGCCAAAAAGAATTAGAAATATTAAACATCTATATAGAAACAAACAAAAAGACGTTGGTAGAGATGCCTTCACACCACCCACATCCTCCTAGACTAGAGAAAGGGGCAACGATCTTGTCATCAGTCTTTCCTGCCCATCTTACCAATAACGTAGTTATTCCACCTAATTCTTATATGAAAACTACTATTAGAAGTACGCTAAAGAATAACAATGTTCTCATCTTAGAGGCATCATGTAAAGTGAAAGGTTTGTCAGTAGAAAACGCACTATGTCCGGTGGATAATGATGGGCAAACTCAAGTGTTTCTAATTAATCACATGAATGAAAAAGAATGGATGAAAAAAGGGGCTTGTCTAGTCAACGTAGAGAAATGCCCAGGCCCAATAAGGGAAACAGTAGTGTCTGGGACAACAAGCGAGATAAAATCTACGGACAGAGAAAGAATAAAAGAAAATTTGGTTCACTCAGGAGAATCTGATGAACAACATGATCTCTTAAAGCTTTTGGAAAACACTGTGACAGTAGCATTACCTAGAGAACAATTAGCGTGCACAAACCTCATTAATCACAAAATTAACTTGCCTCCAAACACACAACCTGTTTTCGTACCAGCCTATAGGGTTCCACATTCACAACGTACCCTTGCAAACCAATATGTTGATGAAATGCTAAAACTGGGTATTACTGAGCCCTCAGCCTCCCCTTGGAATGCCCTATTATTTTTCGTGCCCAAGCGAAATGGAGAAATGCGTGCAGTGGTTGATTACTGTAAACTAAACACCCATACAATACCTGACTGATTTCCAATGCCATTGCTATCAGATGTACTACAAAACATTAGGCCAGAAAATAATGTCTTTTCCACAATCGATTTGCTTAATGGATATTACCAGATTTCTCTGGACGAGGAGTCACGTAAACACACTGCCTTCTCCACAAATACAGGGCATTACCAATACAAACGAATGCCAATGGGCTTAAAGACGGCACCGGGTATTTTCCAGCGCCTAATGGATTACGTGTTGTCTGGAATGCTAGGAAAAGTAATATTTGTCTATCTAGACGACATTATCGTAGCTACCAGAACCATTCATGAACACCTCAAGAAATTAGACCAACTCTTACAAAAGCTTGCTGATGCTGTTTTAAAAATTAAGCTGTCTAAACGCATATTTTGTTTCAAGGAAATAAATTTCTTAGGCCACAGCTTAGATGCCCAAGGCATTCACACACATCTGCCGACAAAATACAGGCAGTGAGGGATTTCCCCCAATCCAACGAACATAGACAAAGTAAGACAATTTGGGGGGCTAGCAGGATATTACCGCTCCTTTATTAACCCTCCCCATCCCCCCGATGTACGATGCACGTCACAACTTTTTTTCACACTGAGACCCACCAACGTGCATCATACGTCAGTCAATTGCAAGGCCCGTTGTTTGCACATTTTTAAAGATTCGCGGGTGATTTTTGGTAGGCTTATGTGGGAGACCTTCCTCTACCCTCAGCCAGGTGGTAACACAGCCTGATCGTGTTCAACCCCCCCCCCCTGGGGGGGTGCCATTTTCTCACAACTCACCTGTTAGCAGTGACCTGGCCAGTAAAGACACGTAGCCCCGCAGTCTCTCTGACGACGAAATTCAAGGCGAAAGTGATTCCTGATGTGGAGGACAAAGATTGCATGGCACCAGAGTTAGTAATGAACAGAAGTAATGAGGAGGTAATGTAATGGGGTGTATAAAAGCCTGCATTGCCCAGAGGCAAAGTGGGGATCCTCTCTTTGGGTCAGTGGTAACTTGCGCATGATTCAAGCGCGGGGGCCTGAGTTCGAATCTCGGCCAGAACAGTGATTAATTTATTCAGTTTCATTTCAGTTATTACAGTAACAGTGCCAAGGTAGGTGCAATATGTCGATATACTTGGTGAGGGAACAACGATTATATCACCTATATTATTGTGTGAAAAGCAATATACTCTTGTACTACATATAAATTCGTACCAAATAAATAAATATCTACGAGACTGTGTGGTTTTGGTTAAGTTTCCCTCGCATAGGGAACGTCTTTTATGGAGCGAGACTTAATAAAAAAAAAAAGGTAGCCAGGTGAGGGATCTCTCACTTGTTTAGGGTATTTTTCACTTCAGGTGAGCTCTTTCTCACTGAATTTTCATTGTTTCTCACCAAAAGCTGATGTTTGAGCCAAAAAAAGACAAGTTGAAGATTGGTCGAATTCTGGGGGTGGGTTGGATGAAAAAGCAGCCGGGACGGGGCGAGTTAACCAGTTCTCTCATGTAACACAACCGCTGTTCACTCTACTAAAATAGGATGCCATATTCCAGTGGGGAGAGTAATGAAAAATAGCATTTAATGAATTGAAAGATAAACTTACAAATGCACCTTGCTTGGCATATCTAATTTCACAAAACCATTTATAATTTGTACAGATGCGTCCAACAAAGGACTAGGAGCAGTACTGATGCAAGAAGATACACGCAAAAAGAATCAGCCAACTGCATTCACAAGCAGACAATTAAAAGGTGCAGAGATAAATTATTGCACTACAGACTTAGAGGCACATGCAGTGGTCTTTGCATTAGAAAAGTTTCTAGATTTGGTATATGGTTATGAAATTCACCTATTCACAGACCATAAACAGCTCGTGGGCATGTTCCAAGAAAAACTCTCTGGGAGGAAAGTAAGATCGAAATGCACTATTGACAACTACAATGTACATATTCACTACATACAAGGCAAAATCAACGCGGTTGCTGATTCCAACATGGTCTAAAGTCATATACAAACTAGAAAGTGGCGATGACATACAATTGCCCAAGCTACATACACCACTCGAACAATTCACTATAGTCAATAATGCCTTGGACAGGATCAACCCAGGACAACCAAAACACCGAAGAAATACGAAACAATCAGTTGTACCTAAGGATATGATTCCTCAAGTACTAACAATGATACATGATAGTCCACAGTCAGGTCATCCTGGTAGAGATAGAAAAGCCCGGCTATCATACTACTTGCTAGCGTTTCGAAAAGATATACACCATCAGCCCGGCTATCATACTACTTGCTAGCGTTTGGAAAAGATATACACCATCATATTGACAGATGTGAGTCATGCACGAAACACAAAGGCTACACATTATCACCTGCACCCATAGGTAATTGCCCTGTACCACATCAACCATGGGATGTGGTCACGGTTGACTTACTCAAATTACAATTATCTTACAATAACAACCAGTTTTATTCGTTGCTACAGATCACTTCTCACGATAAGTAATTTTAGCCCAAATTAAGGATAAGACAGCAGAAACAGTGGCAAAAGCAATCATAGACAACATCGTTTGTTGTTATACTACCCCAAGGGTAATAAGCGATAATGGAGGTAAATTTAATTCTGAAATCTTGCACGAAATATGCAAACAATACAATATAAAAAAGGTAAATGTTTTAGCCTATCACCCAGCATCCAGTGGCTTAGTAGAGGGACAAAAGCACGAAATATGCAAACAATACAATATAAAAAAGGTAAATGTTTTAGCCTATCACCCAGCATCCAGTGGCTTAGTAGAGGGACAAAACAAAAAAGTATTAGATGTGCTACGGCACATTCTCAATGAAAATTATGCAAGCTTCGATGATTGGGTTCCCAGAGTAGAAGCATCAATCAATGGATCTATAAATAAGTCTATAGGAGACATACCACATTTCATTATCTATGGGGCAGATAAAAAATTACCCTACGAAATACCCGAGGATGAAAATCTGCCTGTATATAACTATGATGATTATCCTAAACTCCATTTGCGTGAATTCCAGGAGATACACAAATGAGTAAAGAAACAATTATCAGTGTCCAAGGAAGAAATGACGGGGTCATTCAATAAAAGGGCAAAAGAATCAAATATCCACTTAGGAGACACTGTCTATGGAATCATTCATACTAGAGATAATAAACTGTCACCAAAATTTGAAGGCCTATATAGAGTAATTAACACGTCACGTCCTGACCAATTTCCAACCTCCGATACCCCACAGTCCCGAGCATTTTCGGATTTTTTTTTTTTGGCTCAAACCTTCGCTTTTGGTGAAAAATCGAAAATTCATAGAGAAATCGCCCTCCTGCGGCTATAAATGGTGCTACAGGTGATGAGTCAGCCTTACGTTTTCCCTCTTTCTCAGGGTACCTGGCTAAAGGAAACGAACTATGGAAGGGTTAACTAATTCAAGCCACTTTAAATTACGTATTTATTTATGTATTTGGTACGAATATATGTGCAGTACAAGACTATATTGGTTTTCACACATTTATATAGGCAATAGAAGCATTGTTCAGTCACCAAACACATCCACAAATGGCACCTTCCTTTACGACATTACCACCTCATCACTTCTGTTTGTTTCTTGCTCTAGCTTCTTTATTTCTTTGTCCTTCACCTCAGGAATCACTTTCACCGTGAATTTCGTCATTGGAGAGACCATGGGGCAACATACCTTTACTGGCCAGGTTACTGCTAGCAGGTGAATTGGCCAGTGTGGGGGGGGGAGGGGGTTAGGTGGGGCCAGGCAGTATCCCCGCTTGACAGCAGGTAGAGGAAGGTCTCCCACATATGTCTACCAAAAATCACCCATGGAACCTGAAAATTGTGCAAATTATGACCCTTGCAATTGTGCAACGTACCCATACATCGATGGGTGTAGCTATGACAAAACGTTGCGACGTACCCATACATGGATGGGATTCCTCGGGTTAAGAAGACAGTGAAAAGGTAGTAATTAGGCGAAGAAAAACAAATTCATGTTGATCATTTAAAAAGGGTCCGAGGGGAATTAGCCAGTAATTATACAACCTCGGACTCTGCCGAGAACTCAAACAATAAATATAAAACCAATCACAAGGACAGCAATACAGTACTTACAAAAAATAAATTAAGATCGTATAACAAACAAACAAACATAGGTGCAACAGTGGCTACAAATGCTACAGTACAAGATTTACATGACTTGGTGTCGACCTGAACTCCTTCTATAGGTAAAACAACAAGTGAATTATTGTTTACCATGAACCAACGATAATGGACATCATCACTATCAATGACCACAGCATGACTGGATTAGTTAATTAACAGATTTTTTCTTCGGTAGGTAATGATGAGGGGACTTATACTATGGATTCTCAGCTATATAGCAAGAGGATCAGCACACTTAGACCCTCAATATATAGTGAGGCAAGGATGTCTCATAGCCCCTACGGCCTCGACAGCAATCATGAAGGACATCATGAGTACCAAATAAGTTTGGATGAAATATATGAATTACCAACTCTAACAGAGAACATCGCCAGGCCACTAAGAACACTAGAAATGGCGATAAGAAGTTCTATTTTAGATGCTCATAACACAGAGGAGGTGAAGGAAATCATGAAGTTAGCGAAATGGAAATTGGAGTATACCAAAGCAACCATGCACATCATGATCCAAGATCTCCTATCTCGTCGAACAGAAGTATTTATGGATCCGAGTAACATCACACGTAAACGTGAGAGACGTGGTTTGTTCGAACTAGGTGGTGCCATTCTAGGAAATATCTTTGGATTGGCTACAGAGGAAGATCTTCAAGAAATAAACAACAAATTTAATAAGATAGCTCAGGTAATAACATATCAGCATAAGTTGCCAATCAAAACATAGTCATGAGGACCATTGTTAAAAATCTCTGAATGGCAGAAAGTATAATTCACAACAGTGTGGACAAAATAGATGCCATAGAATGTAACCTAACACTATTCCAACACTTCTCAGTAATCATGGAACACATTGATAATACTACTCCAGTTAGATAACACTAGAGTTCATTATCAGGCAACGATGAAAGCTGTAGCAAATGCAGGTAATGGCAAAGTCACCATTAATCTACTTCCACTCCATGACCTACATCAGATCATGTCAAGGCATACATAAACATAGTTTGAAGTTGTTATTCCCGGGCAGAAACCTTATGCTTTATTACCCACACCTAGAAGCAACTCTAACTCCAGCATCAGTAATAGTACATGTACCATTCATAACAGATGATATGTTCACAGTCTATAAAATATACCCTTTTCCTTCTAAGAATAATGACACTTTGGTCATCATCAACAGCATCACCAATACCGAACTATTCATGGTCTCCAAGAGACAAGACACAGTCGCTTTCGTCAGCCAATCTCTGATTGAACGAAAGTGTCGTACATCCTTACATGCTGTTCATCTTTGTCCTGCATACATTTTCACGTCCCAGTCTAAAGACACTGTCTCTTGTGAAATGGCTATCATCAAGAATCATGACATTCATCATCACTGCAACTTCATATTGGCTCCAGATAAACCTATACATCATCAGCGCACTGGACACTCCCAGTTCTTTTACTTCACTCATAACACATCAGTTTTCATAGGTTGTCCAGATACACCAACATCTCATACCCCTGCATCAGGATTATACATAGCACATGACTACTGTCCTGTACTTACACCATCCCTGTCCACCCTAGCTACAAACAATCGCTATGCTAATCACACACACAAATACTTCCAACCACTACCTGAGATGAATTTGAACATGAGCGCAAGTATTAACCCACCCAGTCCCGACTGGTTTTTTACCCAGCGTACCCCAGATCCCGACCGATTTTCAACTTTTTTTTTGCGGGGGGGCTCAAACCTCCGCTTTTGGTGAGAAACATTGAAAATTCACGGAGAAATCGCCCTCCTGTGGTTAAAAATGTTGATACAGGTGTCATTTAGCCTTACGTTTTCCTTCTTTTTCAGAGTACCTGGCTAAAGAGAACGAACTATGGAAGGGTTAACTAATTCAAAACACTTTAAATTACGTATTTATTTATCTATTTGGTACGAATTTATGTGTAGTACAAGTCTATATTGGTTTTCACACAATAATATAGGCAGTAGAAGCATTGTTCAGTCACCAAATACATCCACATATGGCACCTTCCTTTATGACATTACCACCACATCACTTCTGTTTGTTTCTACTTCTAGCTTCTTTGTTTCTTTTTCCTTCACCTCAGGAATCACTTTCACCATGAATTTTGTCACTGGAGAGACCGTGGGGCAACATACCTCTACTGGCCAGGTTACTGCTAACATGTGAATTGCCCAATGTGGGGGGGAGGGAGGGTTAGGTGGGGCCAGGTAGTATCCCTGCTTGACAGCAGGTAGAGGAAGGTCTCCCACATATGCCTACCAAAAATCACCCGGGAATGTTGAAAAATGTGCACACAGTGGGCCTTGTAACTAAGTGACGTATGATGCACGTCGGTGGGTCTGTCCGCGGAAAAAAGTAGCGACGTGCATCGTACATTGGTGGGACTCTGTGGGTTAAGCTGACTTCACCTGATTTTGAAACTGTGAAATTAATTAATGATACCATGAAGCCCTGGGATGAACTGAGTATAAGTATGTTCAACCACAATTATGTGTATAGCCCAGCTCCCACTGTTTTTGCGATCTTTTCCATTGTCTTTGGTGTATCACTATTTGCTATACACAGCATGCAAGCAAGAATCGCAAATTTAGAGTCCCTTTTCACAGAAGGAAGAGTGAACATTCAAGTGAGACCCCCTGAGTGAAATGTGTATAATATGTAAATAGTAATTAGACAAAAACTTAAAAAAACAAAACAAAATGGGACGCAAGTGAATCAATATTGCTTAATATACAAGCATCCATTTCTTATAACAATATCATTGTAGTTCATATAAATGCATTACAAATATATTAATAACTCTTGCTATAATCTTAACATTGTAAGACTCTTACATATGATCATATATCAGTTATACAGTATCAGTTATACAATAATCTATATACTCCAATGTTCTATTTACTCAATTATATGTACAAATTACACTGTACTATGTTTCTACAATATTATTATACAATTTAATTGTACCGTACCATGTATTACCAGATGTAATTATTGCAAGCTGTCATAGGTACTTCAGCGGGCGTGACCGAGCGATGTTAGGAATCTGGGATATCATAAAATAATAGCTAGGAGCATATAGGTTGACTCATGAAGTAGGAAGTAACATAACTCACAGTAGGAAGTAACATAGCTTGCACTTTTGTACTGTGGGAAGATGACTAGGGAAGAGACATACACACATACAGGGTTCTAGAAGGTTCTGGGACATGGCTAGTCCATGTGAAAAGGATTTCCTACACCTGAAAGGACGGGACCTAAATCAGATTTAGGAGAGAGACCAGAGAGAGAGGAGCTCGAGTTAGGTGCTGGAGAAGAGGGGGTCTAACTAGAAGAGAGAGAGTTGTGAGAGTTAGCTAGCAGCTTAACACCCAGTGTTGATCTCAGTTTTCCCTTTGAAGAAAATAAAACTACAATCAACAACAGACTCATCTTTAACTTCTCCCACCATTGATCGCAAGTGAAGTGAGGGTTTATCTTACAAATCTACTACATCTCGGAGTCTACTACAACCCAATACAAAATACGATCAACACCACCAGTGTAGTATAATCTGCACACAGCAGCTGCTTCAGATTCCACTCTCTACCATCAACATTCACCAGACTCAGACCTCCACCTAACACTCTTGCATTCACCTCCCTTACAACACCATCCATATACATATTAAACAACCAAGGCAACATCACACATCTTGATGCATCCCCACTCTCACGGGAAACCAGTCACTCACAGTATTTCCCGCTCTTAAACACGCTCTACTATTTACATAAAAACTTTTCACTCCTTTTAGCAACCTACTACCAAGTCCATATAATCTTAAAACAGTCCACAAAGCCTCCCTATCAATTCAATCATATGCTTTCTCTAAATCCATGAACGCCCAAAACAGATCTCTACCTTTTGCTGAATACGTTTCACACACCTGTCTTACAGCAAACACCTGATCCATGCATCCCCTCCCTCTCCTAAAGCCACACTGCTCATCACCAATCACTCCCTCTGTACCCTCTCTAACTCTCTTAATTAACACTCTACCATACACCTTACCTACAACACTTAACAGACTTTACCCCTAAAGCTAGTACATTCATACTTATCACCCTTCCCTTTATACAACAAGACCACACACACACTTGACCAGTCAACTGGCATTATACCTTTCACAAAACACACATTCAACAGTCGTACTAACCAGTCAGCAATAGTCACTCCACCACCTTTCAGGTATTCCACAGCACACCCAACCATATCTGCAGCTTTCCCTGTTTTCATCTCCTTTACTGCCTCCTGCACTTCCTCAATCGTGATCAAAGATTCATTCAACTCTCCCAACACATCTATTCCTTGCACCTTTCCATCTGCCACAATCTCAGCCTCCCTTTCCTCCTCAACATTTAACAGTCTTTCAAAATACTCCGCCCATCTCTTCCTTACTGCATCCATCTCAAATAACATCCTTCCATCCTCCGCTTTTACTCGCTCTTCCTTCCCACACTCTCCCTTTCGCACCCTTTTCACCTCCTTCCAAAATATTTTCTTATTGTTTAAAAATTCTCAGTCAACCGCCTACCCCACCTCTCATCTGCTGCCACTTTAGCATCACGCACAACCCTTC
>JAGKTI010027702.1:2567-13181 GCA_018397915.1 Birgus latro | reverse complement strand
TCCGCTTATTCAGCCATCATTAGATTAAAAGAGAATGGACCTACCTCGAAAACGAATGCTATTAGTCGGAACTACATCAAAATTTGAACTCCTTCCTGTCCTTGAAGTCACGGCTAATTGGAAAGAAAAAATCGACAAATCAGAAGTTAAAACAAAATTCCGTGTCAAGAGGAATTACACTACTGAAAGATTTTACCTAAGGAAATGTGATTTTTGGTGTAACAGAAACCTTGATAATGTGCAAAATTTAGTTTTTTTTTTTTTTTTTTTTACCGCCACAAAGCTCGACGTGATTTTAAACTGCCAGAAAAAAAGAATCGTTTTTAGATTATCTCTGTGATCCTCACAATGTTTCAAGCTTTTGTTCTTAAAAACCTATGGTGGTAGCTTTTTTTACGTGTCAGTCGAATTCTTATTATCCTTCATATATGTGACGTTTTCACACTTGCAATTGTCTTCTTAGTTCTGAATATAATATAATGTGTTTTTCAATCCACTTTAAGAACTCTTGAAGTAGTTGCATATTCAGCGTTTTCGCCGAGAATTACGCTTATTCAGTCATCATTTGACTAAATAGAGACTGGACCTACCTCCAAAACGAATGCTATCAGCCGGAACTATTTCACAATTTGCACTATTTTATTGCCTTTGAAGTCACGGCCGAGGGGAAAAGAAAAACCGATAAACCAGGATTTAATAATCCAGAATTCCGTATGATGAGGAATTAGTGTTGAAAGTTTTTACCTAAGGGAAGATGGTTTTTGGTGTAACAGAAACCTTGATATTGTGCAAAAGTTCGTTTTTTGTATTTTTTATTAACCGCCACGAGGCTCGACGTAATTTTAAACTGCTTGTGCTTGAGAAAAAAGAAATCGAAGTTTTTAAATTGTATCGGTGTTCATCACAGTGTTTCAAGCTTATTGTTCCTAAAAACCTAAGGTGCCAGATCTCTTTACGTGTTAGTCGATTTCTTGTTATCATTCATAAATTTGACATTTTCACCCTCGCAAGTGTCTTCTTAGTTCTCAATATAATATAATTTGTTTTTCAATCAACTTTGAGAACACTTGAGGAAGTTCCATATACAGCGTTTTCGCCGAGAAATACGGTTATTCAGCCATCATTAGATATAAAGAGAATGGACAGACCTCCAAAACGAATACTATCAGCCGGAACTATTTCACAATTTGCACTACTTCTTGTCCTTGAGCTCACCGCTGATGGAAAAAAAAATCGATAAATGAGAAGTTAATAATCCAGAATTCCGTCTGAAGAGGAATGACAGTATCGAAAGATTTTAATGGCTGGATGAATCACTTGTGGTTTTTGGTATAACAGAAACCTTGATATTGTGCAAAAGTTGTTTTTTTTTTTTTTTTTTTTTTTTTACCGCCTCGAGGCTTGTCGTAATTTTAAGCTACCTTTGCTTACGAAGAAAAAAATCGGTTTTTAAATTATATCTGTGATCCTCACAATGTTTCAAGCTTTTAATCTTAAAAACCTAAGGTGCCAGCTCTCTTTACGTGTCTGTCAAGTTCCTCTTATCATTCATAAATGTGACAGTTCAACCCTCATAAGTGCCTCCTACGTTCTGAATATAATATAATGTGATTTATAATCACTTTTGAGAACACTTGAGGAAGTTGCATATTCAGCCTTTTCGCCGAGAAATACGCTTATTCAGCCATCATTAGATTAAAATAGAATGGACCTACCTCCAAAATGAATGCTATCAGCCGGAACTATATCACAATTTGCACTACTTCTTGTCCTTGAAGTCACGGCTGTGGAAAAAAAAAATTGATAAACCAGAAGTTAATAATCCAGAATTCCGTCTCAAGAGGAATCACAGTATTGAAAGATTTTACCTATGGAAATGTGGTTTTGGAGAAACAGAAACCTTGATATTGTGCAAAAGTTGTTTTTTTTTTCGCCATGAGGGTCGACGTAATTTTAAACTGCCTTTGCTTGAGAAAATGGAAATCGATTTTAAATTGCCTCGGTGATCCTCACAATGTTTCAAGCTATTTGTTCTTAAAAACCTAAGGTGTCAGGTCTCTTTACGTGTCAGTGGAGTTCTTGTTATCCTTCATAAATGCTACATTTTCACCCTCACGAGTGTCTTCATAGTTCTGAACATAATGTGTTTTACAATCAACTTTGAGAACACTTGAGAAATTTGCACATTCAGCGTTCTCGCCGAGAAATACGCTAATTCAGCCATCATTAGATTAAAAGAGAATGGACCTACCTCGAAAACGAATGATATTAGTCGAAACTACTTCACAATATGAACTCCTTCCTGTCCTTGAGGTCACGGCTAATTGGAAAGAAAAAATCGACAAATCAGAAGTTAAAACAAAATTCCGTTTCAAGAGGAAGCACACTACTGAAAGATTTTACCTAAGGAAATATGGTTTTTGGTGTAACAGAAACCTTGATATTGTGCAAAAGTTAGTTTTTTTTTTTTTTTTTTTTTTTACCGCCACGAAGCTCGACGTGATTTTAAACTGTCAGAAAAAAACAAATCGTTTTTAGATTATCTCTGTGATCCTCACAGTGTTTCAAGCTTTTGTTCTTAAAAACCTAAGGTGGTGGAAGCTTTTTTTACGTGTCAGTCGAATTCTTATTATTCTAAAATAAATGTGACGTTTTTTCTCTCGCAATTGTGTTCTTAGTTCTGAATATAATATAATGTGTTTTTCAATCAACTTTAAGAACACTTGAGGTAGTTGCATATTCAGCGTTTTCGCCGAGAAATACGCTTATTCAGTCATCATTTGACTAAATAGAGACTGGACCAACCTCCAAAACGAATATCAGCCGGAACTATTTCACAATTTGCACTATTTTATTGTCTTTGAATCACGGCCGAGGGGAAAAAAATCGATAAACCACAAGATAATAATCCAGAATTCCGTCTCAAGAGGAATCACAGTATCGAAAGATTTTACCTAAGGAAATGTGGTTTTTGGTGTAACAGAAACCTTGATATTGTGCAAAGGTTCATTTTTTTTTTTTTTTACCGCCACGAGGCTCGGCGTAATTTTAAACTGCTTGTGCTTGAGAAAAAAGAAATCCAAGGTTTTAAATTGTAACTGTGTTCATCACAATGTTTCAAGCTTTTTGTTCCTAAAAACCTAAGGTGCCAGCTCTCTGTACGTGTTAGTCGATTTCTTCTTATCATTCATAAATGTGACATTTTCACCCCCGCAAATGTCTTCTTAGTTCTCAATATAATATAATTTGTTTTTCAATCAACTTTGAGAACACTTGAGGAAGTTGCATATTCAGCGTTTTCGCCGAGAAATACGGTTATTCAGCCATCATTAGATATAAAGAGAATCGACCTACCTTGAAAACGAATACCATCAGCCGGAACTATTTCACAATTTACATTACTTCTTGTCCATGAACTCACGGCTGATGGAAAAAAAAATCGATAAATCAGAAGTTATTAATCCTGAATTCCGTCTCATGAGGAATCACAGTACTGAAAGATTTTAATGGCTGGATGAATCACTTGTGGTTTTTGGTATAACAGAAACCTTGATATTGTTCAAAAGTTTGGTTTTTTTTTTTTTTTTTTTACCGCTTCGAGGCTTGTCGTAATTTTAAGCTGCCTTTGCTTACGAAAAAAAAAACCGGTTTTTAACTTATATCTGTGATCCTCACAATGTTTCAAGCTTTTATTCTTAAAAACCTAAAGTGGTAGCTCTTTTTACGTGTCACTCGACTCCTTGTTATCCTTCATAAATATGACATTTTCACCCTTACATGTATCTTAATTCTGAATATAATATAATGTGTTTTGCAATCATCTTTGAGAACACTTGAAAAAGTTGCATATTCAGCATTTTCGCCGAGAAATTCTTTTATTCAGTTATCATTTGACTAAATAGAGAATGGACCTACATCCAAAACGGATGCTATCAGGCGGAACTATTTCACAATTTGCACTACGTCTTGTCCTTGAAGTCACGGCTAATGGAAAAAAAAAAAAGAACAAGTCAGAAGTTAATAATCCAGAATTCCGTCTCAAGAGGAATCACTGTATAGAAAAATTTTACCTAAGGAAGTGTGGTTTTTGGTGTAACAGAAACCTTGATATTGTGCAAAAGATCACTTTTTTTTTTTTTTTTTTTTTACCGCCACAAGGCTCGACGTAGTTTTAAACTGCTTGTGCTTGAGAAAAAAATAAATCGAAGTTTTTGAATTGTATTGGTGATCATCACTGTCTCATGCTTTTTGTTCCCTAAAAACCTAAGGTGCCAGCTCTCTTTACGTGTCAGTCGAGTTCTTATCATTCATAAATTTGACAGTTTAACCCTGACAAGTGCCTTCTACGTTCTGAATATAATATAATGTGATTTACAATCACTTTTAAGAACACCTGAGGAAGTTGCATATTCAGCGTTTTCGCCGAGAAATACGCTTATTCAACCATCATTAGATTAAAATAGAATGGACCTACCTCCAAAATGAATGCTATCAGCCGGAACTGTTTCACAATTTGCACTACTTCTTGTCCTTGAAGTCACGGCTGTGGGGAAAAAAAATCGATAAACAGGAAGTTAATAATCCAGAATTCCGTCTCAAGAGGAATCACAGTATTGAAAGATTTTACCTATGGAAATGTGGTTTTTGGAGTAACAGAAACCTTGATATTGTGCAAAAGTTTTTTTTTTTTTTTTCGCCCCGAGGGTCGATGTAATTTGAAACTGCCTTTGCTTGAGAATAAGGAAATCGATTTTAAATTGCTTTGGTGACCCTGACAATGTTTCAAGCTATTTGTTCTTAAAAACTTAAGGTGTCAGGTCTCTTTACGTGTCAGTGGAGTTCTTGTTATCCTTCATAAATGTTACATTTTCACCCTCACAAGTGTCTTCATAGTTCTGAACATAATGTGTTTTACAATCAAATTTGAGAACACTTGAGAAATTTGCACATTCAGCGTTCTCACCGAGAAATACGCTTATTCAGCCATCATTAGATTAAATGAGAATGGACATACCTCGAAAACGAATGCTATTAGTCGGAACTACTTCACAATATGAACTCCTTCCTGTCCTTGAAGTCACGGCTAATTGGAAAGAAAAAATCGACAGATCAGAAGTTAAAACAAAATTCTGTCTCAAGAGGAATCACACTACTGAAAGATTTTACCTAAGGAAATGTGGTTTTTGGTGTAACAGAAACCTTGATATTGTGCAAAAGTTCGTTTTTTTTTTATTTTTTTTTACCGCCACGAAGCTCGACGTGATTTTAAACTGTCAGAAAAAAAAATCGTTTTTAGATTATCTCTGTGATCCTCACAATGTTTCAAGCTTTTGTTCTTAAAAACCTAAGGTGGTAGGTTTTTTTTACGTGTCAGTCGAATTCTTATTATCCTTCATAAATGTGACGTTTTCAAACTCGCAATTGTCTTCTTAGTTCTGAATATAATATAATGTGTTTTTCAATCAACTTTGAGAACACTTGAGGAAGTTGCATGTTCAGCGTTTTCGCCGAGATACACGCTTATTCAGTCATCATTTGACTAAATAGAGACTGGACCTACCTCCAAAACGAATGCTATCAGCCGGAATTATCACACAATTTGCAGTATTTTATAGTCTTTGAATCACGGCCGAGGAGAAAAGAAAAAAAGATAAACCAGGAGTTAATAATCCAGAATTCCGTCTCAAGAGGAATCACAGTATTTAAAGATTTTACCTAAGGGAATGTGGTTTTTGGTGTAACAGAAACCTTGATATTGTGCAAAAGTTCGTTTTTTTTTCTTTTTACCGCCACGAGGCTCGACGTAATTTTAAACTGCTTGTGCTTGAGAAAAAAGAAATCGAAGTTTTTCAATTGTATCGGTGTTCATCACAATGTTTCAAGCTTTTTGTTCCTAAAAACCTAAGGTGCCAGCTCTCTTTACGTGTTAGTCGATTTCTTGTTATCATTCATAAATGTGACATTTTCACCGTCGCAAGTGTCTTCTTAGTTCTCAATATAATATAATTTGTTTTTCAATCAACTTTGAGAACATTTGAGGAAGTTGCATATACAGCGTTTTCGCCGAGAAATACGGTTATTCAGCCATCATTAGATATAAAGAGAATCGACCTACCTGCAAAACGAATACTATCAGCCGGAACTATTTCACAATTTACATTACTTCTTGTCCTTGAACTCACGGCTGATGGAAAAAAAAAATCGATAAATCAGAAGTTATTAATCCAGAATTCCGTCTCATGAGGAATCACAGTATTGAAAGATTTTAATTCCTGGATGAATCACTTGTGGTTTTTGGTATAACAGAAACCTTGATATTGTGCAAAAGTTAGCTTTTTTTTTTTTTTTTTTTTACCGCCTTGAGGCTTGCCGTAATTTTAAGCTGCCTTTGCTTACGAAAGAAAAAAAATCGGTTTTTAAATTATATCTGTGATCCTCACAATCTTTCAAGCTTTTACTCTGAAAAACCTAAGGTGCTAGCTCTTTTTACGTGTCAGTCGACTCCTTGTTATCATTCATAAATATGACTTTTTCACCCTTACATATATCTTAGTTCTGAATATAATATAATGTGCTTTGCAATCATCTTTGAGAACACTTGAAAAAGTTGCATATTCAGCATTTTCGCCGAGAAATACTTTTATTCAGTTATCATTTGACTAAATAGAGAATGGACCTACATCCAAAACGGATGCTATCAGCCAAAACTATTTCACAATTTGCACTATGTCTTGTCCTTGAAGTCACGGCTAAGGGGAAAAAAATTGACAAATCAGAAGTTAATAATCCAGAATTCCGTCTTAAGAGGAATCACAGTATAGAAAATATTACCTAAGGAAGTGTGGTTTTTGGTGTAAAAGAAACCTTGATATTGTGCAAAATATCACTTTTTTTTTTTTTTTTTTTTTTTTTTTTTTTTACCGCCACGAGGCTCGACGTAGTTTTAAACACCTTGCGCTTGAGAAAAATAAATCGAAGTTTTTAAATTGAATCGGTGATCATCACAATGTTTCAAAATTTTTGTTCCTAAAATCCAAATGTGCCAGCTCTCTTTACGTGTTAGTCGATTTCTTCTTATCATTCATGAATGTGACATTTTCACCCTCGCAAGTGTCTTCTTAGTTCTCAATATAATATAATTTGTTTTTCAATCAACTTTGAGAACACTTGAGGAGGTTGCACATACAGCGTTTTCGCCGAGAAATACGGCTATTCAGCCATCATTAGATATAAAGAGAATCGACCTACCTCCAAAACGAATACTATCAGCTGGAACTATTTCGCAATTTGCACTAATTCTTGTCCTTGAACTCACCGCTGATGGAAAAAAAAATCGATAAATCAGAAGTTATAAATCCATAATTCCGTCTCAAGAGGAATCACAGTATCGAAAGATTTTAATGGCTGGATGAATCACTTGTGGTTTTTGGTATAACAGAAACCTTGATACTGTGCAAAAGTTCGTGTTTTTTTTTTTTTCCGCCTCGAGGCTTGTCGTAATTTTAAGCAACCTTTGCTTACGAAAAAAAAAAATCGGTTTTTAAATTATATCTGTGATCCTCACAATGTTTCAAGCTTTTATTCTTAAAAACCTACGGTGGTAGCTCTTTTTACGTGTCAGTCGACTTCTTGTTATCCTTCGTAAATGTGACTTTTTCACCCTTGCAAGTGTCTTAGTTCTGAATATAATATAATGTGTTTTTCAATCATCTTTGAGAACACTTGAAAAAGTTGCATATTCAGCATTTTCGCCGAGAAATACTTTCATTCAGTTATCATTTGACTAAATAGAGAATGGACCTTCATCCAAAACGGATGCTATCAGCCGGAACTATTTCACAATTTGAACTACGTCTTGTCCTTGAAGTCACGGCTAAGGGGAAAAAAAATTGATCAATCAGAAGTTAATAATCCAGAATTCCGTCTCATGAGGAATCACTGTATAGAAAAATTTTACCTAAGGAAGTGTGGTTTTTGGTGTAACAGAAACCTTGATATTGTGCAAGAGATCACTTTTTTTTTTTTTTTTTTTACCGCCACGAGGCTCGACGTAGTTTTAAACTGCTTGTGCTTGAGAAAAAAATAAATCGAAGTTTTAAATTGTATTGGTGATCACAATGTCTCATGCTTTTTGTTCCCTAAAAACCTAAGGTGCCAGCTCTCTTTACGTGTCGGTCGAGTTCTTGTTATCCTTCATAAATGTGACTTTTTCACCCTCACAAGCGGCTTCTAAATTCTAATGTGTTTTCCAATCACCTTTGAGAACACATGAGGAAGTTGCATATTCAGCGTTTTCGCCGAGAAATACGCTTATTCAGCCATCATTAGATTAAAATAGAATGGAGCTACCTCCAAAACGAATACTATCAGCCGGAACTATTTCACAATTTGCACTACTTCTTGTCCTTGAAGTCACGGCTGTGGGAAAAAAAATCGATTAACCAGAAGTTAAGAATCCGAATTCCGTCTGAAGAGGAATCACAGTATTGAAAGATTTTACCTATGGAAATGTGGTTTTTGGAGTAACAGAAACCTTGATATTGTGCAAAAGTTCGTTTTTTTTTTCGCCATGAGGAACGACGTAATTTTAAACTGCCTTTGATTGAGAAAAAAATATCGAAGATTTTAAATTGCCTTGGTGACCCTGACAATGTTTCAAGCTATTTGTTCTTAGAAACCTAAGGTGTCAGGTCTGTTTGAGTGTCAGTGAAGCTCTTGTTATCCTTAATAAATGTGACATTTTCACCCTCACAAGTGTCTTCATAGTTCTGAACATAATGTTTTACAAAAATCTTTGAGAACACTTGAGAAATTTGCATATTCAGCGTTCTCGCCGAGAAATACGCTTATTCAGCCATCATTAGATTAAAAGAGAATGGACCTACCTCGAAAAAGAATGCTATTAGTCGGAACTACTTCACAATTTGAACTCCTTCCTGTCCTTGAAGTCACGGCTAATTGGAAAAAAAAAATCGACAAATCAGAAGGTAATAAAACAAAATTCCGTCTCACTACTGAAAGATTTTACCTATGGAAATGTGGTTTTTGGTGTAACAGAAACCTTGATATTGTGCAAAAGTTCGTTTTTTTTTTTTTTTAACCACCACGATGCTCGACGTGATTTTAAACTCAGAAAAAAAAATCGTTTTTAGATTATCTCTGTGATCCTCACAATGTTTCAAGCTTTTGTTCATAAAAACCTAAGGTGGTAGCTCTCTTTACGTGTCAGTCGATCTCTTGTTATCCTTCATAAATGTGATTTTTTCACCCTCGCAATTGTCTTCTTAGTTCTGAGTATAATATAATATGTTTTTCAATCAACTTTAAGAACACTTGATGAAGTTGGATATTCAGTGTTTTCGCCGAGAAATACGCTTATTCAGTCATGATTTGAATAAGCAGAGACCGGACCTACCTCCTAAACGAATGCTATCAGCCGGAACTGTTTCACAATTTGCAATATTTTATTGTCTTTGAAGTCACGGCCGAGGGGAAAAAAAAAGTCGTTAAACCAGAAGTTAAAAATCCAGAATTCCGTCTCAAGAAGAATCACAGTATTGAAAGATTTTACCTAAGGTAATGTGGTTTTTGGTGTAACAGAAACCTTGATATTGTGCAAAAGTTCGTTTTTTTTTTTTTTTTTTTTTTTACCGCCACGAGGCTCAACGCAATTTTAAACTGTTTTTGGTTGAAAAAAAAATCGAAGTTTTTAAATTGTATCGGTGATCATCACAATGTTTCAAGCATTTTGTTCCTAAAAACCTAAGGTGCCAGCTCTCTTTACGTGTTAGACGAGTTCTTCTTATCATTCATAAATGTGTCATTTTCACCCTCGCAAGTGTCTTTTTAGTTTTCAGTATAATATAATTTGTTTTCAATCAACTTTGAGAACACGAAGAAGTTGCATATACAGCGTTTTCGCCGAGAAATACGGTTATTCAGCCATCATTAGATATAAAGAGAATGGACCTACCTCCAATACGAATACTATCAGCCGGAACTGTTTCACAATTTGCGCTACTTCTTTTCCTTGAACTGACATCTAATGGAAATAAAAATCGATAAATCAGAACTTATTAATCCAGAATTCCGTCTCAAGAGGAGTCACAGTATTGAAAGATTTTAATGGCTGAATGAATCACTCTTGTGGTTTTTGGTATAACAGAAACCTTGATATCATCATCCAAAGTTCGTTTTTTTGTTTTTTTACCGCCTCGACGCTTGTCGTAATTTTAAGCTACCTTTGTTTACGAAAAAAGAATCGAAGTTTTTAAATTATATCTGTGATCCTCACAATGTTTCAAGCTTTTATTCTTAAAAACCTAAGGTGCTATCTCTTTTTACGTGTCAGTCGACTTATTGTTATCCTTCATAAATGTGACTTTTTCACCCTTACAAGTATCTTCTTAGTTCTGAATATAATATAATGTGTTTGGCAATCATCATTGAGAACACTTGAGAAAGTTGCATATTCAGCATTTTCGCTGAGAAATACGCTTATTCAGTCATCATTTGACTAAATAGAGAATGGACCTACATCCAGAACGGATGCTATCAGCCGGAACTATTTCACAATTTGCACTACGTCTTGTCCTTGAAGTCACGGCTAAGGGG
>JAGKTI010027698.1:0-13183 GCA_018397915.1 Birgus latro | reverse complement strand
TTTTTTCTGACATGAGACAGCTTGACAATTGCCAGCCGCCAGCAGTTAAATTTATTATTGCCTGGTCAGCAGAAAAGCGGTAAATGTGACTTAACTTTATCGAGGGAGGGACAGCAGGACAAGTATAAAAATAGCAGGTTGGAGCTTCACCCCCACCCCGCCACCCGCTCCTGCTCTCCCACGCCCATGAGAATTGATTGGATTGCAAATTAGTTCACATGTGCCACCGATATCTGTGTGTGTGTGTGTGTGTGTGTGTGTTTTGACATAACTGAAGCAGTGTTTGTCCGTTTTAAACCGAACTTGGTGGAGGGGTTGGGGGATAAAAAAAAAGGTCAGAATCACAGGAAAAGGTCAGAGGCAAAGGTCACATGGAAATATCAAATGTGGTCACGGGGCAGTGTGTTCGTAGTTCCACCGAAGAGAGCGACAGCAGTTGATATCTCCCGACGACTCTCTTCATATTGATTTTCTGAAGTGAAGGGAGTAGGCCCTATCTTTTACTACCCTCCCAACTACAATAAATCTCCTCGGAGCTTAAATAAATCGCCTGGAGATTAGAAGAATTTATCACTGAAGTACGTAACAGGGATTAACGAGGATTAATATCAAAACACTCAGTTCGAAATGTCTGTCCTACGATTAACCGCTTCATCCCCAATAACTTTTTTTTTTCTTTTTTCATTATAGAGTTCTCGCCGAGCTCAGAAATTTTTGTTAGGCTCAAGATGGACTTTATGCACAGGAGGATTCAGAGAGGTTCATTAATAAGGCCACCACGAGAGACCTTTCTTAACTCTTGTAATATCGTTTAATGGTTACCTGACGAACACCTTTTTTTCTAGTGACGTAATTTAAAGTGTTCTTGCTACTTCCAGCGATTTTATTTAACACAGGGGATGACATTCGAAATAAGGGGTTAGGTGCAGGTGCAGCTTCCAGTGTCCATTTCAGTGTTAAAGCCTTTTTTGAGATATAAATAAAATGGCGACAGTCTAATAAAAATAAAGGAAGGGCGTTGTCGTTGGAATGAAGGCGTTGTGAATACACTAATAAAACTGCCGTGAGATGAAGAATAATACGCCATTGTCCTGAAGGGGGTTAAGGCAAATGCAATCTAGTCATCTTTTGCCCCTTGCAGTTTTCCCCATTATTGAGTAGGGCGTTGTAACTAGCGCGTTGTGTGGTGTCCAAAAATACTATCAATATTCAGACACAGAGTTCCCCAATACTTGTCGGCACTCAGTCCACACCAGCAGTGACTCATACACGCTCACTGCCCTCTGTAAACGTTGATAGCAGTGTTGGCAGTGTCTGCAACTGAATCCTCGCTCACTAAATCCACTCTCGTCTTACACTTCACCACTTCAGTACCATGACTTCTATACTTTTCTTGCCATCTCCAGACGATTTTCTTAAGCTCAACTCTATATACCTCAATAATAGGAAATAATAGGCTTCATCTCAGAACTCAAAAACAGTTCTTTTCAGCCCTCTGACGACGATAGAAATCTTAATTAGTCTGTTCACACTACCCCAACTTTTTACATTAACCAAAGAAAGGCCTTCCTTCGTTTCGTGGCGAACTTTGTCGGTGTTTGGATTTCTTTGGGCGGAACAAAGACGTCTGCTTTTGGCTGATAAGTAAGTACTTGATGTACAGTACTACGGAAGAAAGGATTGATGTACAGTCTTTCGTTTCTTTGATTGCTAGGACTTTGCGCAGTCGAGTAATATCTTTTGTTGTTAGCTCGAATAAAACACCCAAATTCACCAATCGCCGCGAAAGCTCTTCCAGGAAAATGCTTATAATTAGAAGCTCTCAAATTAGCAGTTTACATGGCAAGCAGACGATGCAGGATTTTTCGCATTATCCTCTATTTTCAGTTCCGAGTAACCATATGTGTCCAGCGTAACATTATTTTGATGCACCGCTTATTTATTTTTAGCCAATTAACGCGGAATTTAGCATAAAGCCGTTCTAATGCTGGTCTAGAGCTCATTGCATGCACACTTTCCGTTTTCACCTCTTTTATCCAGGTGTTTAAAATAGCTGGACTGATCGCTTTGCCTTAAGTTTAGACGTATCAAATTGTATGAAAACCATCAACATCTCGTCACCAGATATATATATAGCATGTATTCGTGTTAATTTTTATTTAACTATTTTTACTTGCAACGTAACGGGATAATTATGCGAGCAACACGTTCTCTCTTCCTTTCTTTCTTGTCTCGTTCTTCTTGCTTTCGTCACCATGGAGAAAGTTTTGAAGTCTGAACAGGGTAAAGTCGTCTGTCCGGATGGTGGGAACGTAGGATTCCGTGCTAGTTGCTAATTAAATTCACCTGAAGAACTTAACCCCTTTTCATTCAACAATGGTAGGATCGTCTTGGCCGCTGCTACCTGCGTGCAAACTTCAGAATGATAAGTCAGTTTTAAGTATCGTTTTTTAATAATTGGACAACAATTTTTACCTTTCCCCCTCAGCAATAGACATAGAAAATTTGACCTGATTTTGATGCTGATTCACAACTCTGCCATCACCACGCCCAGACTCCTCAACCTGCATTCTTCACAGGGCGCCCCACCTCCTCCCAGCCCAGCCATCCTCCACCACTACCTGCCTTGCACACCTTACTGCACCTTGCCGACCTGTTCTCTGTCCATCCATTCCACGTCAAACACCGGAGAGTTTTTTTCCCCATTCCAACAACGCTCCTCAAGCCGTGTCCATCTTCAAAGGATGTGAGGGAAATGAGTGAATGGAGTGAATAGAAGGTGTGGGTTGGACAGTTAATATTTATGATGAAAAATATAGAGGCAAATGAATAAGAGTGGCGGATGAAGAGAAGTGGAGGTTGAGATGTTGGCAGGGAAGAACAGGGCATGCGGAATTGGCTATGTTATCTGGAGAGTAAAAAAATCAGGAAAATGAAAGAAGAGACAAAGAAAATGGATGGCACGGGTCAAGAGGAGTAGGCAGGATGGGCTGGATGGGATCGTGAGTGGGGAGTATACCCTGTGAAGACTTATATTGCAGTTTGGATTGTAAGGTGTAAGTCGAAGATGTGTTCCTAGAAATCGAATGGAGGTTTTAAACACACACACACACACACACACACACACACACACACACAATGGTGGAGATGATGGAGGGTAGAGTGAGGGATGCGTCGGGATGGTGGTGGATGGTGGAGCAGAATGGGACTAGTACACATTAACCCTTATCCCCTTCAGTTAAGAAAGCTCCCTAGCACCTTTTCCATACCGATTTATTTTTTGATACGGCTGGCTAATATCCTTTTACACGTTATATATGCAGAGTATGTCGATACTGGAATGATTTATGCATTATGGAGATGGACAGTAAGGTGTAATAGGCAAAATGAGTCGCTTAGGAGAAGGTGTTAGGGAGCTTCTTTAACCGACAGGAATACGGGCCCTTGTGAAGCCGGTTCGATATAGTGGTGGCAGTATTTGTGTATGGATGGATGGATGGATGGTTGGATGGATGGATGGTTGGATGGATGGATGGATGTTTATGTATGTATTGTAGCAGCCACTCCTTTACTGCCCCTCCAGAAGCACAGGGACCAAGAGTTAGGCTACCCAATCCAGTATTTGAGGGAGGAGTGGCCAGATACTTGCCCCTGCACGGCGTCATGTACACACTAAACCCCAACCACGTCTTCGATATACATACGCCGTTTTGCGTGTGTGTGTCCGTCCGTCTCTTTTCAAAGGCTTCACAGCCTGTTCCCAAGGCCCAGTAGTCCTCCTGCATACCATACACCTCCACATGTCACCACTTCGGCGCTAACACCCACCGTCCATACTGAATACATGCTAGGGCTGTCTCATACAGGACTGGTGTATTGGTATTTGCGAAGGTATGTTTATGACACGTCGGCGGGTCTTCTGGTAGATCAGTAAAGTCAATTTGTTATGAAATTCAAATGCTGAAACTGTTCCCTGCCCCAGCCGGGATTCGAACCTGGGTCCATTAGGAAAGTAGACCCTTTCTCTCCGCTCAGGTTTGAAAAGTCTTCTCCAGCGTAAATACTGAGTAATGGCTGCAAGGAAAAAGCGAGTACCACGGTCTTGTGTTGAAAAGGAGAACTGCTTCGTTACAGAAACACATAGTATAAAAGAGATGAAAGCTGCATATTTAGAGGAAAGCATGTACTGAAAAATTTTAAAAAATCAAAGGAAAGCATGAGGTTGGTGGCGGCCAGGATGGGAGGGACGAGAGGGGATTGAGTGGGGTGAGAGAGGGAAGAAGGAAGGAGAGGATGGGGTTGAGGATACTGGAAAAGGCCGGGAAGAAGAAAAAGAATGCTTATTGTTTGTGGTAATTAATCACACAAGGATTATTAGAACAAATATTCAGTTTTCGGTGACTCCTAATCTTCCTCTGATACACTGCCTGCACGAGTCGATTTACACCCAGGTCCTCAATTGATGAACAGGGACAAGGGGAAAAGAAACTGGCCACTACTCTGAAACAACAGACTTAGTTTGGTGAACAGGGGAGAGGGGAGAATGGAGGAGGTTATAGTAAGGGAGACTAGATGCTGGAGGTTGAGAAGGGCGCCTGATGGTCACAAAGAGCAATTGGAAGGAGTGTCAAGGGAGAGTAGAGGAGAGAGAGGGGAAAGGTATGGATAGGGAGGGAGAGAGACGGGACGCGTACGTAAAAGAGAAGCAGAAAGATCACAGGTCGCTGAGGAGAACATAAGTTGCAAATGCGACAATGCAAATTTGCCATATCAGAGTTCCGCAGGATAACCTTCTTCAGGTATAAATATACATTTCCCATATTGCATTTATATTTGTCAAACCCATGATGTCTGCTGGTAGACAAACTAAGGGTGGGATTACATACTCAGTGTTGGAGCGTGGTTTCGATGCATGGGTACGACGCCTTGCTCGGGCACAGACCATGTAGACTGTTAGGCGGTACGCTGAGCCGTCCACACGGTCAGTGCCCAAGCATGACGTCACTGCCATTCAGCGAAACCACGCATCGACACTAATCATATAAGCCAGTCTAAAACTAGAAAATCGCCATCGTGGTGAAAGGATCACACATGTAACTTTTTTGTTTCCAGGCTGACATGGATTATAGCTATGCATGACAGGCCACCCACACTTTATGCTAATTTCCAAGTGCTCCGAAGTTGAATAAAATTATCAAGTGGTAGCGCCTTTTCTACTTCGATCCCGGTCTCCTCTTCTCCTCCTAATCACTTCAGTCTCCTGTACTCCTAGTCAGTCTCTCACATATCACTGTTAAACTGTATGTTTCAGCTTCCACTGACACGCACCTGCACTAACAAATCTCAACTCGAAATCCATCCCAGTCGATTAAAAAAAAAAGTCCAGTTGCAGCAAGGCTATGTTATAAGGATAAAGGATTAAATTTACCATCGATATTTCCTAGTTTTCCCCTTCAATACGGGTCCTTTATTTTGTTGTGGAGAGTTGAAGAGTTAATGAAGGCTGTATCTAACCCCTCCTTTTCAAAAATCTTTCCAGAGTTTGACAGTCTTGTAAATGTAGAGGTAAAACTGAACTGTAAAGAACTAAAAAAATGAAATATGAAAGACAACATGGAAGCGGAGGATTTGACATTCGTTACAATCCTCACAGACAAACTAACCACACCACTTACCAATTTCACAACTGGAGGTTCTTCAGATGTTGAATCAGAGAGGGTGTTTCTAGGGCACAGCGATGACGAGCCCAAGCGTGACCTTGACCTTTAAATGCGATGCAGCAAAATCGTATCACTGCTTTACATTCCCCAGTATAGTGTATGTGGGATTTTTTTCTTATCCAAAGTGGGGTTGGCATTTGTGATATAACGCTGTGCTCTTTGTATTGATCTTCACTCATGACCTTTGACCTTGATTTTGTTCGATCTGCATCAGAATCAGATCACGTCTTCCCGGACGCACACACCCTCTATGTACAGCCAGCATCAAAAGTCCTGTCGCCCCTCCTGCCTGTTTCCACGGACTTTGAATATTAGTATGGTGGACCGACAGCAAAGGACGCTTATGACACTGATCTTCGGCCGAGTGAAGTCATCAGTGTCGGTGGCTGCGGATTCACCACACACATTATCAGAGTACATGGACAGAAAAGCAAGAGAGGCGACAGGATTTTTTATGTCAACTGCTCTAGCCTGGGTTCAGATCCGATCAGGCATTCATGAGATATCGCCACACCCAGAACTTTGATTTGCCCGATGATTTTTTTTACCTTTGATCAAACGACATTAAATCGAATTACCTTTCGCAGCCCCACGCACAGTGTATGTGACAAGTTCTGTCCAAATCGTATATGGATCTTGAATTTGACCCTCTTGTTTTTATAATTTTCCTGCAGGGAGCAATCTTGCGGGCTTCAAGGCTTTGGTTCTTTTTCCTTGCCTAAAAAACATACATACAGACACACACACACATACAGACATGCATTAATTAATTCATTCATTCATACATACACACATATATGCATAGATACATACAGATGGATAGATACAGAATTTACATAGAAACCGTCTCGATCACAATAGATACACCTTCGACGTCGCATCAAAAATCGTACATTGGTAAAAGGAATGTAATCGCAGTGAAAGAATTACATGCATCACCATTCATTTCCACAGTGACACGTTACATTTTTCCTTGACAAGCCACCCTTACATACTACCTTCACTCGGAAATTACTTCAGCCTTTCTCTTGCACTGCAGTTCTCTTCACAGGAAATTAATAGAGTGAGGGATGACAGTGGAGGGTGATGAGGACAGGAAGTGGGAAGTGGAAGGTGGATGGGGAGAGGAGGTATAGAGAGAGGAATGTGGAGGTAAGAGTTGGTGGAAAAGGGGGAAATGAGGAGGAGGAGGAAGAGGAAATGGAGAGAGAGTCAGGTGAGGGACTGTGATAGGAAGAGAGATGGAAGGGATAGGAAGGATGGATGCTGAGGATGGCGAAAGAGGGGGAAAGTAAGAGGTAAGGGGGAGAAGGAGGAGGGGAAAAGCAGGTGGGAGGGGGGAGGGAAAAAAGAGGTGAATGAGAAGGGAGGTAAGAGTAAGGAGAAAGGAGAGGAAGGGAGAATATAGAGATGACGGAGAGGGGAGAGGAGAGGAAGGATAACATGTAAGAGGTGGAGAGAGTGGGGTGGATGTGAGGTAAGAGGTGGAGGGAGGGGATGGATGTGAGGTAAGAGGTGGAGGGAGGGGATGGATGTGAGGTAAGTGGTGGAGGGAGGGGATGGATGTGAGGTAAGAGGTGGAGGGAGGGGGTGGAAATGGCAGGGTGTGGAGCGGATCAGTCAACACAAACCTCATGATCTTAGCAGGTAGTCAACTTTACTGTCAGGCAAGGGACTTTATTTTTTTTTCCCAGAATGCATCACTCTAAAATCTGTTCTTCAAGGTTAGCAAAATCGTCTCAAGGTAACAAGAATGAACTAAAAATACGTAATCAGCTTCAAGGACTTAAGCAATAATTAGAGAAATAAGCCTCTGCTCCAATTTTTGTATGGGGGTGGGTCAAAGGTCCGCCTAATATTCAACCTCATCTAGTTCTCCCTTCCTTGTGCTGGGTAATATTTCCATGCTGAGAGAGGCCGGGTTATTTCTCTGCCCATAAATGCTTCTCTTTGATATGATGCGTAAGGGAGGAAAATGACTGATACGGGCAATTGTAAATGTGAGATAGATGATTAATTGGCATATTTTTGTGGAGCAAAGTGACGGACGTGGGAGTAAACGCAGTGAAATACGAAGCGAACTTTGTGGACGAAAGAGATGAACATGTAAGTATGAATTAGAGGCAGTAGAACAGTGAGTTATTTTTTTTTTTTTTTCTTTTGCAAAAAAGGGAGGTGATGGACACGCTGTAAATGTCAAAAAAAACACAGGAACGCTAGGCCAAGTTCTGGGGCTGGAAGTGATGGACACGCTGTGAGCGTGAAGTAGACGCAGCGGAACAGTAGGCCATCTTTTATCCCTGATTGTACCTGACTCTGTTTCCACTCTTAGGTGTACACAGGAGGTTCTTTGCTTGATCATCTGACGGGTAGGATTTCTCCCGACCGAACCAAACTGTCGCTTGTTACCCTAAAAAACATTCGTGGATGCACCAGTAGCGGCGAAGTGGTTACCTAGATACTTTTTAAGCCTATGATTGTCAGGATTTCTTTCTACTGAGCAAAATCTCCTGGTGTGAAACTGAATAACATACCTAAGTACACCAAAAGCAGGGATGGGTTTAAATCCATCACTCGTGTGTCGGAAGGTGGAAGGGAGAAATTGTTACAGTGAACTCCTTATGTCTGTTCAGTTTCTTTGGAAGTTGGAAGGAAGAAATTATAGTGAATCCCATGTGCCAATTCATTTTTTATATCAGTTATTATTGGAGTGATTTACAAGAGGGAGATATTAGCAGCAGGTAAAGCCATATGCTCATTCGTTCAACACAATCTACCATCAGTCTGTTTGTGATTTACGAGTAGTTTGCGATTTACACCTTTTCAGTGTTATTTATGGTTATTGAGAAAGATTGCTTAAGTGAAATACGAGAGAATATTAACGTGACGTATTCGGAAATTATCTGGTAAGGAAGAGATGTTGTGAAAGTTTCCTCATCCAACGATAATCCGACCCAAAGTGTGGAAGGGAATTATGCGAATGAGAGCGAGTTCGGGAGAAAATTGGTGATGTTCCCTCATTTGTCACGTCTAAATACGCTTTTACTGATTCTAGTGAAGGGGTGAACAACTGCTAATAAGAGATTGTGTGTGTGTGTGTGTGTGTGTGTGTGTGTGTGTGTGTGTGTGTGTCGTATTTCGTATTTCCTTGTCTTTTAGTAACACTCTTTTCTTAATCTCATTTAAAAGCAAAGTTTCTGGCACACGCTTCGTCAAACACTTTCTTAGATTTCCGGTTACTCTCGTTTTTTTTTTTAAAGTCCAATGACCGTATTTTGTAAAGTACCATTTTCTGTCAAGGGCTGTGTTTTGTCACGGCTGTGTTCTGTCAAAGGCTATGTTCTGTCAAGGGCTGTATTCTGTCAAGGGCTGTGTTCTGTCAAAGGTTGTGTTCCGTCAAGGGCTGTGTTCTGTCAAAGGCTCTGTTCTGTCAAGGGCTGTGTTCCGTCAAGGGCTGTGTTCTGTCAAGGGCTGTGTTCTGTCAAGGGCTTTGTTCTGTCAAAAGCTGCGTTCTGTCAAAGGCTGTGTTCTGTCAAGGTCGCGTTCTGTCTGAAAGGGTTAACCAGCTAGAACACTTGGCCAAGTGTTGTCTCTGTTGAGTTTTTGTTATTGTTGTTGCTATTATTGTTGTTGTTGTGGTTGTTGTTGTTCTTCTCGTTGTTGTTCTCCGGCTCATCTAGACTTGAACCCAGTGGACTGAAGGTTGAAGCTGCCTTTCTTGTGCAGGAGGTAATTGAGGAACGTTTGTATGACCAGGAAGGGACGTTTGTATAACCAGGAAGGAACGTTTGTATAACCAGGAAGGAACGTTTGTATAACCAGGAAGGGACGTTTGTATAACCAGGAAGGAACGTTTGTATAACCAGGAAGTGGAATTGCCAGGTTACATCAGTGTCACCTCGTGCAGGCGTCCTTCTCCAGAATCGGCAGAGATATTACCCAAGATTAACAGGTATTTCTCGTTGGTCTGTATTTTCTGTGATTAAAACAATTCTACGTGGGTGGTTTATTTGATTAGTCCGCCCTAACCCTTTCAGTTCGATTATGTTTTATTTTCTATTATTGTTTCTCTCAGACGATTTAATTCATCTGTCGAAAGGATTTCTTTCTTTTTTTCAGTCCTAAATAAATAAGCTGTCTGGTTGTAATAAGAATAAACACACACACACACACACACACACACACACACACACACACACACACACACACACACACACACACACACACACACACACTTTTTAAAAGGACTGAAGTGTCAACCTCTTTACTACGACGGCGCATCAATAATGTTTCCTTCGGGCGATTTTTTGGTGCTAGAGAGGGGCGCCTTCACGTGGTGGCATTAACATACCCTGACGGCGACGCTGTCCGATTATACAAACGTCATCAGCTCCCTCTAAATCCCCCGAATGGAAGATGGTGGACTACAGAAGAAGGCAGCTTCGGTATGCAGTCCACTGGGTTCACGTTTAAATGAGTCTAGGGCACGATCAGTAATACATTTTACTCAAACTCGTCCTAAAACCGATGTCTCTTAATTTTCCAGTGCTGAGTCGTATCAATACATTTATACTAGAATATAGTACTAGTTGCGATGTGAGTTGGGTAAGCCGGAGAAAGTTACGAATGGTGTTTTGGAACTACGAGTTTTGGGAGGACACAGAATCCGGTGTTGCGAGAAGGGACGGTCATAAGAACGTGAAGTGTGTGAGGGTAAGAGCAGGTCGAGATGAAAATGCTGGTGCTTGTGCTGAGTGGCGCTTCCGGGTGTGTGAGACGTGGAGGGGCTTCAGGAGCTGATGATATTATATGCCGCAGGAAGAGGACGTTATGCCAGCAGTTATTTGATGACCTGAACATTACCTGGGGATATAAGTCCAGTCAACGTTGCCTTGAAGAGAGATATGTGATGGTTTGATTAGGGTTAAGGTCACAGGTACGTGGCTTCACAGGTAGGTTAGGCTTGCTTGCTTGGGTTTGCTAGGTCGGGTTTTGGTTGGTTATCGAATTAAGGAGATTCGGGAATATTGCAACTACATTATTAAATCTAACTCTCTGGTTTCATTTATTAGATACCCCGGTCGACGAAGAAGCCTTGAACGGTGTCTTCTTAACTCCAGTTTTAAGTTAACGTAGAAGTGATAATGGGATCGTGGATTGTAAGTCGCCTATTGTTTTTTAGTATAAGGTAAGTGTTTTGGTGTTTTCCTCGCCAGTTACGCTCGTATAACTTTATCCTAGGTCCGCAAAGCACTGCCTCTCCATGTTGGATTAAGCCCCGACACTTGTTCCTCCTTATCCTGAAATTCGCCTCATCATCTAATCCTTCCTCTGTCCCCTTCTTTCCTTCCAATATCGCCGCAAGCACGTTACCATTTTTAGGTTCATTCTTTGTCCATTGTTCTTTTGTTTTAGGATTATGCCGCAGGTGTGGGCAGCCTCCATTATCATTGCAGATTTTTCCTTGTTTCTCTTACTAAAACTTGCCACACGGTTTCGCAAAAGGTTCCCGGTTGCGCACATCCCTTTGAACAAGTTTTCCATAAGTGTTCTCCTCGGCACATAATATCAGCGGCTCCATGACCTCTTTACGGCTCACACGCCCGGAAGCACCACCCAGCACTAGCACCATCATTTTCCTCTTCCCTGCTATCACCCTTGCATCATTTATACTCCCCTTCTTCCCTGCTGCCTCTTGCTAGATTCTTTGCCGTCAGAAAAATCCAGGGTTCGATATCGTCATAAGTAATGCATTCTGCCCAAGGAATTAAATGCTCTTTCAATTATACCAAGTTCTCAGCCACCAAAATCTTGTCATTATAACTACCACCACTGCTACCACCATTAGAACAACCACAATAACTACTTTCACAACCACAACCACCATCATAGTAGAACAAGTCTCTTAATCCCCTTAGACCAAGAACACCATTTTTAAATTATTTTCCGTCCTTTCCCTTTCTCGTCATCCCAGCTTCTCTGTCATTCCAGATGCGGAATTTTTGATTATCCCTGTCAATCTCCCCCCCCCCCCCGAGAATGTCATATTTATCATGTACCCGCTTCCTTTTCGCCTCTGCTCTTTTGCCTTATCGTACTCTCTTCCACTTAAAGGTCTGTCGTCATTACCATCATCACTCCTCCCACCGTTACAACAACCACCGTCACCAATTCCACCCCCAATCCCTGTAGCCCGAAGACGTCTTTTGTAGTGTTTGCTCACTATCGTCCTTCCTCTCCCACCATAACGTTCTCCATCATCCCGAAATATGGATTCTAGATCATCATATAAACCCTTAAGCTTGATGTTAAAGGGAATCAAATATTGTTTCGACCATGACCGGGATAAAGGTCTTAATATTAACATTCAGAATCTTATAACTCACCTAAATTAATTTGTTTTCCTTTACCTGGAATAGAGTACGAGAGATGTCGCGACTCCATTACGTGCCATTTTGGTGTAGCGTACGTGCAGCCGAAGAGTGTCATGGCATAACAACTCGTATGAATCAACAGCTCAGTGGACAAGAGTAGGCCATAAAAAAGGAAGGAAAGGTCGCGTACGGACAGGAATACATGTTCTTTAACTGCACTGACCTTGTTCCGATGGTTTTGGGGGGTACTGCCATCCCTACACATTTATACATTTAATTTCTTTATGTGCGTGTCTACTTATGTATAGCCAGACGCCTTAATCCCGGAAGGAATGGCCACATACATATCACCTCTATATTACCCTGTCCACTGCCATCAGATTATCCTTTCTCTAAGTCACACACCCCTTTCTTACATACTCGTACCTCTCTATCCCATCCTTCCTTGGTTTCCCTTTTCCTGTCACCTCTCCATCTCCCCCACATGCGCTCTCGTAGTCAGTCTCTCAGTCTCTATTCTTTCCACATAAACAAACCATCTCAAGGTCAAATACTTCGCAGCACGCCAGCACCAACACCACAACGCACCTTCATTTCATTTGCCTGTCTCCATGTTTACGTAATTTCACAATCTCCTTGCAAGTAACACAATTTCCTTTCAGTTCTGCCTTGTGTCCTTCCAGCAAAGTCCACATTTCACTCCTATACGTTAGAGTGGGGATTACAATGCCGTCATGCAGATACACCTTTATATCCTTGCTCACTTCTCTAGTCTTTATTTCTGCTTTCTGTGGCCCTGTAACCTATCTTCCCCTTTCATCACATCATCCTCTAAGCCTCCATCCCCGCTCATCACATCACGATTAGCCACTCTTTGTTTATTTATCAACAAACTATCAATTGCTGACCATAAGTCTGTGTTGAACCGCATGTATACAGTATGTGCAAGTATCATAAAAATAATGACAGGAAAATGTATACACGATATTATTATCATTATCATCATCATTATCATTAATAATGTTACTAAGAATAGTAATAGTGATTATAATAATAATAAAAATAATAATAATAATAATACAAATGATA
>JAGKTI010027697.1:0-13183 GCA_018397915.1 Birgus latro | reverse complement strand
TGTCCCTGACCCCAAACAGTACATTTGCCTGGTTTGCTCCCAGCAAATTACAAGTATTACACAACACTTGGATCTGTTTCATTCAGTTCTTTCACAGATTGGATCCACTTCACATGCACCACTCTAACAAATATCAAACAATACCACAGAACACAAGTATGTTACAGGTGTAGCATCTCTCGAAAGAATTCACCTGCAACACCAGTCACAGTTCTCCCCACGCCCTCCAACAATCCCTCTACTTACATACGACACAACAAACCAGTCTAGACACACAAACACGGCATCTATAAGACGCTACATCCTGAACACTCATACAAAATACATATCTCTCTCTCTCTCTCTCTCTCTCTCTCTCTCACACACACACACACACACGCACACACACACACACACACACACACACACACACACACACACACACACACTCTGCTTACACATCAGATCAGACAGAACTCATGACAAAGGAAGAGTTACACTGGCAAATCCATTCTCTACGAAGACAGAAACAAGACCACACATTCACTTTTCCGGGATGATGCTACACTAGAAATAGTCGCCCAGTGTCTGCTCTGGTCACAAGAAAGAAATCAACCTGTTCAATTCCCCCTGACACATCTCACACTCTACCAATGCAATACAACCCCCAGCTCCTCTCCCTACTATACCCCCGGAGGAGGAGGGTAAAAAATACTGATTGTCGTAAGAGGCGACTAAAAGGGGACCTTTTTGTCTCCAGTCTTTTTCTCCGTGATGTCCTCTTCTGCTCTTCTGTCCTACCTCTCCTATTGATGTTTCCTTGTTTCTTCCGGTCGTTATTTGCCCTCTACTCCTCCAGAGCCATATAGTCATATTGCGGCTTGTTGCTAACTCTTCTGTATTCCTTCCTTCCTTCCTCCTCTCTACACAGACACCCAGTTCCATCATCGTTGGCAACTATAACTTTAAACTACTGTCTGGTACGAACACAACCGAAGCAATATCCGAGGTCTGGACATTGCAGCACAGTTCTATACACATTTTCGGTGACACCTCAAAATTCTACAACCCACACCAAGCACTGTACTGCCCCTCATCCTGACATCATATTTTATTTGCACGCACTTTCACACACCACCACCTAGCAGGCGAAATCCCAACTCTCTTCAGGTCAACTCTCCAGCATCATCACTAAAAGAATACACTTTAAACCAGAATTATCACACATCACTTACACAAACTACAAGAAGGCGGACTGGGTAATATGCATCAAAGAAACTGAACAACACATCAGCACACCGAGCAGCACATTCCTCTTCATCATCGGCAGGCACATTTTGAGATTCAGCATCATATTTAACATAGACACATACTACCTTCCATAGGGTAATGGAGAAGAGTAGACTGCTGCTGTTACACCAGAGATTGTTTGCCTCATAAACCAGTATGAATCAAACACGACACCTCTCTACTCGGGATTCGGACGCACTGGCGGCAAGTAAACAAACCCGTGAGAAAGTTCTCCTGATTTTGACGAAATTCTGAAGAATCTAGGTAGCTGCCACCCTCCAGCTTTGGTAGAGTGCTATAGTAAAACCTAGTCTTTAGTACAGTGTCACCTGAGGATTTAAGGGTATTTGGACTTTGTCAGTATTTTTTATATAAAAACCCATACACCTGGCCAGTCCCCTCTGGTTGGAAGTTCTTGTTTCTGCAAATGTGCAATGCGAGGAGTGTGACTTGTAGTATCGTCATGGCTACGTTACTCTGCCTGAGCACATGCACCAGCTCCACTCCATTGATGAAGGTGTTGCCAGTGCTCTGAATGCTATCCTATTAGGACGATATGGAATACTCTGTACCTGCCACCCTCGCTTATCTTGAGGTCGACTCAGCACTCAGATGACAACATCCGGTCTGAGGAAGCTTGGCCCCCACTTGACCTTCATAGACACCAGGGCTCCACATCTAATGCAGTTGTAGTGACTCCCAGGCTGCCTCAACCGGTAGCCCCCATCATGTCACACAGGGCCCCACCTCCACCAAACACCCCGTGAAACGTGCTTTGGATATCAACAGTGAACCATCATCTCATGCAGCTAAAACATCCAAGTGCAATGACACTTCTTCTCAGCCCAAGGTTCCTGATCACTTCCTCCCGCACCTCACTCCTCAGAAGACACCTTCTCAGCCTGCATCAGTTCCTCCGGCATTTGCTTCCTGGGCTGAGTACGCCAAACTCCTCTTCAAAGAGTACTCGACTGTCGATGTGAAGCTTTGTTGGCTATCTGAGGTCACCAAGACGTTCCGTCTCGATCGAGAGCTAGCTGAGGTCAAGATGTCTGTCACCTCCATCTTCGTCTATACAGTATCTCAGGACGACATACAGACATCGTAGACAAGGTCATGAGTGATGAGCTCCTGTCCTAGATCCTGAATGTTCAGGACTCAGATGACAGGCCCCATAAGTGCCCTACCTACCTCATCACCTGCTACCCTATCGGCATTGACCCAAAGAAATCTCCGGCATTAAACTGCACGTCGTTTCCATCAAAATGGGATGACCATTAACTGGCTTATTGTCACCTGGAGTCTCCCAGATCCTCCTCCGCTAATTTTCAATTTCAGTTTCCTCCCTTGTCTCCCATCCTGTGAGCTATGCAGAACGAAGAATGAAGGATGAACAGCTGTAGTACAGCTGTGGTGTGCTTCCAACCATGCCTACTGGACTTGCCCATATTGCACCCCTTCACCACCCACCACTGCTGCTACCACTTCTATTTCGGAACCGCTACCCTTAGCTGTACTGGACACCTTGCAATGGAGATGTCTTTATTGTTATAAGAAAGAAGTTAATGTGTGGCACGGTTGTACCAAATCCTCAGGCCCTGCTGCATGCACCACCCCCATCATTGTTGCCTCCACCACCGGATTCTGCTACTTGACCTGCCACTTCTTCCACTCCCAATTCTGCACAAGTATTTTCCCTCTATGAATCCGTTGCCTCTCAGATGTCTTAATGCACAGTGCATACAGCACACTTTGATGCCACTGAGGCACACCGATGCCCTGGTCAGTCAGCACACCAGCACTGAAAGCACTTTCGCATCTCTTGTTGAATCTCATCAGGTTTTCATCACTACAGTCACCACCCTCACAAAGAAGCTGAATGCTATCGCCTCACGCCTTCAGAGGAGCAGTGATTTGTCAGCAAAGGACCTCTCACATACTACACCACAAAGCAGTGCTCATGCTACCTCGTTATCCCCACCTGGCTCCGGGAAACATAAACATAAAATTCAATAACCAAATGCTGCTTCATGTTATCTCTTGGAATGCCATTGGAGTCACATGTCATGCAAAATATGCTGTACTCAAGAGCTACGTATGTCACCATTACTCGCATGTTATATTCTTTCAGGAAGCTTTTGTCGGTTGTCCTCTACCTAGAGAGGAGGCTCCCTCACTTACTGGCTACATTATGAATGTTCACCTCGCCACGAATAGTCTCATTAGTTACAATCACACGTCCTTACCTCATCACTATCTCTGCTGCTTTGTAGATGATGATATGACCTTTCAGCTTTTTGAGGTCATAATGGGCTATGGTAGAATCCTCTTATGTAACGTTTATTCTCACCCCTGAAAGGATTAATCTCTCTACCCTCCCTACTCCTACAATTCGTGGCATGATCAACATGGGTGATTTAATGCCTGACGTCCTGCTCCAGGTGACCTCTGTCCAACTCCGAATTGCAGTGGGCTTCCTCTTCCTGAATATATCTGCTGCTACCAACTCACTCGCTTTGACACTATTGGTGCCACACACACTCACGGAGGCACTCTTGATTATATCATAACATCGGAGCTAGTGCCATCCCACGTCGTGTGCCCCTCCATCCCTACCCTCTTCTCGGACCACGTTGTCTTCAGCTTCCACTACTCCCTCTCTGTTGGACCTTCCCCTCCTCACACTCGCACCTGCATTACCATTCCTCCTAAGTACTGCTCTCCGTACATCTCATACATTTTACACCTCCTCCTCATATTTGATTTACAATTACCTGTTAACCTATATTCCTCTCTGGTAAACTCCACACATGATTTCCACAGTCACTATGTTACAAGACAACACATAAAAAGTCGCCTTGAAGCCCATACTTCCACACTTGATTAGTGCATTCTCCAAGCAGAAAGGAAAGTGGTGGAAGATGGTCACTCTTTCCAGAGACAATAAACACCTGATTATCTGCACCAGGACCAGGCATCAACTAATTGCCCTCCAGCAATTCGTCAATACTGAATCCTGGTGGAAGATCACAGATAGCATCAACCATCAGACGAGTGTCGGATCCATATGGCATCTAATAAACAAGGTTGTCAGGAAAAAAACCTCCAGTGCTCTCCACCACATGGTCTGAACAATCACAACACATAATCAAGATGCACTCTCCTCTCAGCATAATGTCTGCGCTCTCCATGTGATGGCTCCGTTATTGAAGGCAGATGAAGATGATGACGTGCTGATAACTGAGGACGAATTGTGACATGCTTTCATTAGGAGTGGCGCAAGAGCCCCCTAGGATGATGGCATCACTTACCCTGTCCTTTGCCTACTCCTGAAAGTCCCTGGCAGCCCCCTGCTACAGCTTTACAATCTTTGCTTCTGTAAGGGATATGTACCTAATGCCAGGACCACGAGTACGATTGTGCCCATTTCGAAATCTGGTACTGACAAATTCAGACCTATTTTCCTCGTTTCCTACTTCAGCAAGGTGCTCAAACGCATCTTCCTTACCCATCTCATGTTTCAGCTCAAGGACAAACTCTCACCAAGACTGTATGGTTTTCTGCCACAAAGTGCTCACCGTTGTCTATTGGAACTCTGTACCCTCCTCTGCCCCACCAGTATTGTTGCATTCAGTGATCTTAAAAGTGTCTTTGAAGTTGCAAACACAGATATCACCTTCGATCAGCTAGTGAAATTTGGTGTCCAAGGAACCTCTTGATATGGATAAGGGGTTACCTCCTTCCACTAACAGAAGGAAGATGGTGTTCTAGGCCCATTTCTTTTTAATGTCCTTATGCTCCGGTTATTTCTCTTCTTCTCAACATTCCTGATACCTCTCTCCTGCTCTCAGCCGACTCTCAAAGACATCGTTAGAACCCAGTGAAAATTTTAAGAACAGAGTAATGAGATACATCCTGGGCTTTCCTATTTCCACCAGAGTAGTCAACATGCAAACTGAACTCAATCTTCCCCACCTGGTTGAGCGAACATCAGCCAATGCCTCTTACTTCAGTATCATATGCCTTCACTCTCCCCATCTTGCCCCTCATTATTTTCGTGTCATCAGAACTTCATTTGACCCTGTTGCACCTCGACCTCCACTTCATACCGGCGTCCGCACCCTCGATAATACAGCTGTTCCATCCTACAAAGATTTGATATTAATGTTCCCGTGGCAGAAGTAGATCATAGTCCACATTCCTCGAGGATTCCTCATCTTTATGTCTGCTTTACTTCTACCTCCAAGACAGGCCTACCATTCCTAAAGAAACACCTAGCTCTGGAGACCATCTCAAGAGTGTCTTCCTCAGTTCCAGCCATGCAACATCTCTACATCGATGGTTCCCTGCAAGCAAAGGGGAGCGCTGGATGCGCCATCTACTCACCCGATTTAGGTTGGATTGGTTGCAAACTACTCAACTCGTCTATCTCTACCTACTGTGAGGTACAGGAACCCTTGTATGCAGCTACTTTCCTCTCTCAGCAAAGACTGAATGGTGTAGTTATCTGTGATTTTCAGTCTGCCCTTCAAGCCATTTAGTCTCCAAAAGCCTCATGCCATCATATAGTTCAACAAATCTTATGTCAGTTAGTTTCAGCCCATAAAAATTCTCATACCATCCAGTCGGAACTGCAGCCAATGACACCGTGGACCTTCTAGCAAAAAAGCTTATGGACTGCCTCTACCTGATGATGCTACATCCTCCCTCCTCTGCTACAAAACGAAGATACATTCAGCCACTTTTCTCCCTACACTCCATCACAGGAACACTGAGTGGACACAGAGTGTGTCCATCCAACATTACCACCATATTCGTCTGTTTCCTCCCAAGTATCGTCGACACAGACCTATGCTTTGCAGGCATACTGTTGTGTCTGCTCGACTTCGGTTAGGATATCACCCTGTCTTGCAAGTCTCTGAGGCAGGGGACATGCCTCGCCTTTCCTTCTGGAAACTATGTGACCGTCCTAATGCCAACAACCTTCAGCACTACTGCATTGAGTGTCCCTCAGTCAGGGACCTACGGCCTCAAGGACAGTCCTAGACTGATATCTATCTATCTATTGCCAGATGCCTTAATCCCGTAAGGGGTGGCCACAAACAAATCGCCTCCATGTCGCTCTGTCCCCCGCCATTTCATTTCCCTGCTCCCAGCTCACACCCCCCTCTCTCATATACCTCTCCACTCCATCCCTCCATCTCATCATTGGCCTCCCCCTCCCTCTCCCCCCCTCTACCTCACTCACACACACTTTCCTCGTCAGTCTCTCACTCGCCATCCTCTCCACATGGCCAAACCACTTTATTGCGTTTCTCCTAACGCTTTCTATCACATCCACGACACAACACTCCTTCACTTCCTCATTTGTCAGTCTGTCTCTCCATGTGACTCCACATGCTTCTCTCAAATAAATCATTTCCACTGCTCTCACTCTTGACTTCTGTCCCTCCAGCAGGGTCCAAGCTTCACTTCCATACGTTAGAGTTGGTATCACAAAACTGTCATGTAGCAGCTCTTTCACTTCCATGCTCACTTCCCTGTTTCTTATCACTGCTTTCAAGGAACCTGCAAGCTTTCTTCCCTACTACACCCTTTCAAGCTCTTCACCATCTAAACTTCCATCCTTACTCATCACACTACCCAAGTACTTATACACACTCATATTCTCCATATCCTCCCCATCCAGTCTCACTGTACAGTCACTGACCACTTCTCTCGAAGATCATCACTTTACTCCTTCCTACATTCACCTTGATTCCGTTTCTTACACACTCTCCCAAGCTCATCTACTAAGCCTTGCAGCTCCTCTTCGTCTTCACTTAACAACACAGTACCATCTGCAAACAACAATACAGGAGTTTCCAAACACTGCCCTCTCTCATTAGGGCCGCACCAACATCCACTGCCCTACCTTGTATCTCTTTTATAACCCCATCCATATACAGATTGAACAACCATGGAGACATGACACATCCTTGTTTCAATCCAACCTCACAACCATTCACACGCACTGCAGCCTTAGCACCCTCATACATACTCTTCACGGCCTTCAACAACTTCCCATCTACTCCATATATTCTTAATACTTTCCACAATCCTTGTCTATCCACCCTGTCATATGCTTTCTCCAAATCCCTGAAGGCTGCATACAACGTTTTTCCCTTCTCTAGAAACTTTTCCAATAAAGATCTAAGAATGAATATCTGATCTACAGAACTTCTTCCATTCCTAGAACTTCCCTATTCTTCTCCAACTAATTTCTCTGTTATTTCCCTAACTCTGTCAATAAGTATCCTACCATATACTTTTTGTATTACACTAAGAAGGCATATGCCCTTTAATTACCGCACACTTCTTTTTCCCCTTCTCCTTTGTACAGGGGAATAATTATACCTGACTTCCAATCCTCTGGGACTCTACCTTCCTCCCAGGCAAATTTCCACACCTTCCACATCCATTCTATTAGTATCTCTCCCCCATACTTCAGCATTTCACCACACACTCCACCAATTCCTGGGGTCTTCCCCTTTTTAACTCTCTTCATTGCTTCCACAACTTCCATCCTACTGATATCTTTCTCTCTTCCCACATCTCTTCTTCTCCCAGCCATTCCCCAGCCACTTATACTTGCATTACTTTCATTTTCTACGTTCAACAATTCATTAAAATGTCTCTTCGTCTGTTCACTTTTTCTCGCTTCTCCATTAGTAATCTACCATTTTTATCTTTCACTCCCCAACTAACTTCTTTGGCATCCTGTCTAACTCTCTTTACCTCTTTCCAGAACATTTTCTTACATTCCCTCCACTTTGCACTCAAATTCCTTCGAAATTCTCCTCCTCTCTACATATGTTTCTCTTCCATCTCTCAACTTCTTCGACGCCCCTGCTCCACATCCACCCACTATATGCTTTCTTCTTTTGTGCCGCAGCCTCTCTCACCTCTTCAGTCCACCATGCTGTTCCCTGAACCCATTTTCGTCTTCTCTTCACCCCACACACCACCTCAAATGCTGCACAGATTTCTTCTGTGAATATCTTGCACACACCTTCCACGTCCCCTATCTGCTCCAATCTATATTTACCCAATCGCTCCTCCACTTCCTTTTTATATTCTGCTTTTTTTTCCACCCTCTTGTAATTTTTCTATCCTCCTTGTAAAAACTACTTCCTCCTGTCCTTCCCTTCTTCTCTTTCTCCATTTTGTTTGGACTTGGTTGTGGTCCGGAAGTCCACTCCCCCAACCTCTATATACTCTTGCATCTATTACACCATCTTATCCTTTCATCCACACACACATAATCAATCAATGCCTTCCGTTAATTCACTTCACCACCCACCCTTCTCATCACTCGCCACGTATACCTATAGATCATTTTGTGCCTGAAGAGGGTATTAGCTATCACCAACCCCCTTCCAGCATAAATGTCCACTAAATCATTGCCATTCTCATCCATCTCTGCAGGCACACCCCACTCACGAACTACTCCATCTACCTTCCCATTCCCTACTTTTCCATTCAAATCTCCAATCAAAAACACTCTCTCACTCCATTCAAACTTTTCCAAGCATGCTTCCACGTTTGTCCTGAATTCTTCTCTCAATCTACTTACACGATATTGCGCTGGCACATACACACACAATCGCCCACATTTGCTTCCACGTTTGTCCTGAATTCTTCTCTCAATCTACTTACACGATATTGCGCTGGCACATACACACACAATCGCCCACATTTGTAGTCCAATTTTCACTCTTACCCACACAGTCCTTGAGCCAACTGATCCATACTCTCTTATATTCTCCTTCCACCTTCTACTCACAATAATACACACTCCTTCTTTTGCCCTCTCATTCTCACCTACACCCGCGCTGTCACGAATTTTCTACATCGTAAAATTATGTAACGTAAATTGTGACATCGAGTGATTTTGCGGGAGCAACGAATGATTCTGAAATGCACGAGATTTCACTCATTCTCTCAACCGTCCGCTCGCGTACTTATATTCGCATCAAGTTGTCAAAACTTTCGTCATTCTTTTGCAAGTGATTGATTTTATGTGCAGACAGTGCATTCCTCTGAGCGATAATTTCTGAATTATTGCTTCCGCCTCCCTGGCCGTTACCGGCCACACCCTTTTCACATGCTCCTCACTTCGGACACTCAAAACCATAGGCAGTCTGTTTCTAGACACGGTGCGTGCGGGTTATGCTTTACGAAAGCTCGAGTGATCACTTTTCTTAGCGATTTCAGATCTCAGCTTGTATTGGCGTGCATTCCCGAAGCTCCCACCAACTTGGTGATCGTCTACAGCAGCACGGTCTTCTATACCGATCAGTATTTCCTTATGTTTTCCTAGGCTTAAGTTTTGGGTTATTTAGCTATTTGTCTGAGTGTTTGAGTGAGTGCATTTCCCTTTCTTGATTTGAATTGGAGTCATGTAACGTAAATTTATTTTCTTGTATTCAATAAATTTACAGTTCGTTTTCTTGAGCTTTGTTAAATGTAACAGTCGTGTTTAATTTCCCCACATATTTAGTACACTTTTGCTACTCCACGTTAGCACAACTCTTTATATTAATCACGACTGGTACTTATGCCAGCTTTTGGGTATTAATCCTTAAATCCGTTGTGCTAGCTAGGAGTTTGGCTCAGCCAAGATCCTGTTTATTATTATTATTATTATTATTTTTGAATGTTAAGAGGAGAAACTAACTTTCTCAGAGGCCAACGGTACAATATTACAGCCTACTTGAACGTCTAGTCTCTGCTGTGTACCGTTGAGAAAGTCTATAAATTCTCGACTCTAGAGAATTGGCGAAGTAAGCCAGCATAAAAGTGAAATCGCCACTTGATTTCACGAGTCTATTCTCTCGTAATAAGTGAATCGATAGTCATTCCTAGCACACATAGCTATACATTGTATACTCCAGTTATACAATATTACATTTTCCTCCTGAATTACATAATCCCCCTGACACGTGCATATACCCCATCCATACTCCCATTCTCTCACACTCTCATCTCTTCATTTAGTTTCAGTTAACCCACATACATCCACTTTCGCACCCTCAAGCACCTGCCCAATCTCTCTTTCTTTCACTTCATCATTTATACCCCTTACATTCTACGTAGCTATCCGTACCAAGTCCTTTGTTCTGTCCTTAGTCGTCATCTTTTAGTCAGTCCTAGCCCGAGGCTTCTTGCTCGTATTTTTAGTTAGTTGTTTTACAGGGTGGGGCACTAACCCACCACCAACCCAGGGGGGATAGACTGATATATACAGCATGTAATTATTTACTCACACACAGAAAATTAGATATTCTCATGCGACATCCATACTTTGGTGGATGCTAACTCCTGTACTGTAAACTCCAATATATCTATGTAACAAAACAGCGTGTCCTCCGCGACACGAGTATAATACTTGGCCTCATGGTCCTGTTACTAGGTATGTCGCTCCTTGCACGTAATAAATTGATTTTAAAAAATCCATGCACACAAAACACCACCACAAGGTTCCAGCAATTAAATAACGAAACGGACAACAAAATTACCACAAGGAAAACAGAGAAGGCTTCGTACAGAAGCAACACTCAGTCACTCCATTGGCCTCTCTTGGCCTTACAAGATGTTTAACAGCATCACTGAATCACAAACAAGCACCTCCAAGATCCAAAGCATTGCTTACAACATCCAACTCAACCTTTCATACAAAGAACAAGTTAATATTGTTACTGCTATGCAAACATAGTGACCTCACAGCATCATGTATCGAGCTAGAAGAACATTCTGCTATGCATTGGCTGTCCTACCCACTCGACTACCCCTTTCACTCCACAACAGACACGTAACATTATTAAGAAAACAAGACCAAAGCCGGATTGCACCAGCAGCCTACACCTGAAACTCTTAGGACTTCATGGAGTCCAGGTCTTAACAAACATCAGCAACTAATCGTATGCTAACTGTAGCATTCCCAGCATCTGGACACATGGAACAATCATCATTATACTTAAGANAGGCACATGTTGCACTCCAGGGCAAGTCATCACAATAAAATGCCTTTCCAAACTGATTTCCGCAGGAATCCGATCTTTCATCAATAGCTTTCAGCCGTAACTTACACGATATATTATCTACACCCTAGTTACCAACAGACGCTGCCTCATATACAGAAAACATTATATACTATAACGCCCATACATCACATCACAGACACAGCTGCGTCCAACCCACGAGTCCAGGTGCATTTCCGATTTCACACTTAACAATATACAAGTGTGGCCAGGTATTCCTACCTACCCAGATATCTTATACCTCTAATCTGTAAATATGACACAGTTACACACGATCTCAGAACATAATCCTGCCAAAATCTGGCTGCATAGCAGCTACCATGTTTGTAAATTGTTCATGAAACGTGTGCGAGGGTACCACATTTACAGACTGGAGATATCAGAGTAGGCTAGATAGGAATCATGGACATAGATCAGGGGGATGTGCTAAGTTTTTATCCCCCCCCCCACTATAATTCAGGTAATCCAGAAGAACTGAAAAGTAAACCTACAGTTACCCTCAAGATACACTCATTACACTGAAAACAGTTATTTCAAAAACAGGAATAATGTAACTGCAGAAAATATAACATCAGAAAGCATAACAGTAACTGCAGAAAATGTAAGTGTATCCGAGGTAGCAAGCTCTGCTTTAATGATGAGCACCAGTGTGATGATGCAGTGGTGCCGTACGAGTATATGAATACAAGTAATGAGTTATACTACTTGTTATATCCTCGTGCTACTAAATTGAACTTTTTTCTATACCTGTCCAATTTTATGCAAACAGCTGTATCAGCTCACATTCCCTCTGTGGTGGCACTCACTTCTCTCTACATCTAAGTACTCTTTAGTCTCAGATGTCATCCCCCTCTCTCTGCCCGGAATCACAATAAATCTAAGCTAGTGTTATGAAATCCTGACTGTAATTACTCGTATATCTCTGTCGTGCATTCCCTTCACTAAAATCCTAAAAATCATGTATGACACTGGACTCGTCTTCAAGGACTACATACAAATGCATCAAGAGGCAGTGCACCATCAAACTAATGACGCACAGAGCACTTAGAAGGGTGGAGGTCGGAAAACAAAAAGAAACGCTTTTCCTACGCTACAAATAAATGATCACATCGGAGATGTCCTTTGCCTCCCCGGCATTGGCCTTCATCTTATCTAACACCCATTACAACCTGAAGGCCATACAGAGCAACGCTACGCATCATCACTGGGTGCACCAAAAATACTCCTACGGCTCACGAACAGTTTGAACCTAATGTCCTGCCTGTTTGAGTCATACCTGATATGAAAAGCAACAATTCTATGCTGTAGGCACTGCTAACACACGACACCGATCATTATATAAAAGAGCCACACAGCAAAACTAGACACATACAACGATCACCCACAATCATTAGCAAACCCTCTTCAACAACATTCCACCTCCAGACAAACATTCTAACAAGAGCAATGAAGAAACACTTAAATATTCATTTCGTTCACAAGCCAATACAACACAGATCACTATACTACGAGCCTCCCTTTCCCCCACCCTACATTCACCCAACAGAACTAATCAAGTTCACCTAAACAGACTTAGATCGGAACATCACCCAGCTCTCCTCAAGTATCATCTCCAATTCGGGTTGGGTGGAATCTCAGATTATATACATCTGCCACATCTTCCAAGAAATTAGGCTTGCTAAGCTGACTCCGTGCCTATTTTACCCCTGCACAGTTGTTGACTTTGTACGCGGGTTTTATTCACCCCTGTGTAGACTACAAATCTCATGTGCGAGGAGGTTCCCCACATACACCTCTTCACAACAAGGTGGAGTGAAAGACTTTTCATCTCA
>JAGKTI010027696.1:0-13183 GCA_018397915.1 Birgus latro | reverse complement strand
CCTTCCTAAAACCTCCCTGTTCTTCTCCAACTAATTCCTCTGTTATTTCCCTAACTTTGTCAATAAGTATCCTACCATATACTTTTCCTATTACACTGAGAAGGCAAATGCCCTTGTGATTACCACACACTGCTTTTTCCCCTTTTCCTTTGTACAGAGGAATAATTATACCTGACTTCCAATCCTCCGGGACTCTACCACATTACACTTAGAACTAAGGATCTAAGAATGAATATCTGGTTTACACAACCTCTTCCCTTCCTAAAACCTCCCTGTTCTTCTCCAACTAATTTCTCTGTTATTTCCCTAACTCTGTCAATAAGTATCCCACCATATACTTTTCCTATTACAGTGAGAAGGCAAATGCCCCTGTGGTTACCACACACTGCTTTTCCCTCTTTTCCTTTGTACAGAGGAATAATTATACCTGCCTTCTAATCCTCTGGGACTCAACCACATTACACTTAGAACTACAGTACCTGATCTTTTTCACCCACACCAATAACGACTGATAAAGCCTGTTACTGCTAAACCCATCAGTACTTGTTATCTCAACTGATGCTGCTGTCCAGACATTCATGCAATTTCAGTTGTGAGTTCAGTTATTCACTCAACCACATCACATTTAGAACTACAGTATCTCCTATTTCTCCCACACCAATGACAACTGATAAAGCCTGTTACTGCTAAACCCATCAGTACTTATTATCTCACTAATATTCTAATAATTTAACTCAACAGCTTATATACTCTGCATTCCCACCATCTATCCAGGGCCAGCCACCAACTATCTGCCTATACATAACCTGATGCCATAATCCTGTAAGGGGTGGCTATTTGTCTTTGGGTTAGTTTTTTTACGGGAAGGGGCTCTGACCCTCCACCAACGTAGGGAACACGTGTGTGATGATAATATGGTTACCACCCAGCATTGTACAGCATTGTAAGTGGTTTCCTTACAGGAAACCATTGGGCTTGTCACTCAATGTAAAGCCACCTGAAAAAGAAAGAAGACCAGTAAAAAGTGACAGGAATAATGTGAGAAAAGATGACAGGAGGGCAGACACAGAAAAAGAATGATAAAGGTGAAGGAAGAAGCAGGTAGCCCTACAGCAAGTGAGTGGATGATGGTCGCCACCACCTACAACAATGCAGCTATGGTACTCCAGGAAAAAGAACAAGTAGCTATTGAAACCTGTGAAGGACTCATCCCAACAGAAAACAAGAAAAGGCTATGCATAATTGGTAATGAATTAATGAAAAATCACAGTAATACCAACAAATTCACGAAAAATCACAGTAACACCAACCTTGATTCCACTATGGCATAAGTTAACAACTGTAAATACTGTATGGTGCTGATTGTCTACAATATGTAGAAAAAGGAACAAAAAAGTTATATATCACCGAGACTGTCATTAATATAAGTGCATTCTGATGATGCTACTACTTTTGTGGCATTACCTTACCTCAAGGTCCCATTTGCGGTCCTGGAGGTAGAACTGAGCGCAGGCCTCATCTGTCCCAGTAATCTCAGCAAACTGTTCCACCAGTCTCTAAGAGCAGCAGTGAGAATGAAAGTAGGGGAAAGTACATATTTCTGATATATATTTACATCAATTACCAATACTTCTGACAGTCTAAAGATAAAACACGATGCATGTCAAATTTATTACACATATAAGTGCCAATACTGTACAGTATACACGTATGAATATGCAGTAGCTACAGAAAATATTTAAAAGTACAGTACAACAGATTATTTTACTGGTGCTTCCATTATATGAACAGCCATAGTGGAGTAAAATCAGCCATAACACAATAACTCTCATCTGGATGATTAAATGTAACTACATTAAGTCAGCTACACCACTGAAAGTCTTCCATTAACCCTTGACTGTGAGGGCTTTCCAATAACTCAACAAAACAAGTGTTGTCTGTCTGGGGGGGGGGGAGGAGTATGAAATTTGTGGCTACAAGGTTAACCCATTAACTGCTACTGCCATACTTTGGTACTGTATTTTTTATGGCTTAAGACTGGTGTCACATAATCAAACAACCTGAATTAAAAACTATCTCTACCAGCTACATTCTAGAAGCCCTTTCATTGCTTTCATCATAGTTTACTAATATTTTATTCCAGATACTGTAAAAAAAAAAAAATGCAATTTAAGGAAAAACACCAAGCTGTTCAAGGATTTAAATTAATTACAGAAAGCATTACAAACTACAATAAAGTACTTACTGTTATTAAATTAGCTATAAAGACAACTAAAGAGTACAATACTGTATGAGGGGGAGGAAATTATATAAGCTAAGCGGCAATTCTAAGAAAGAAAATCATAATTTGAGTATCATAATAAGATATATCATTATCAGAATCTGCTTTAAATGTAGCACTGGCAATGATATTAAGGTGGATGTATGACATGACTAGAGGTGATAAAACCATGACATAAAAAAGTCCAAATGACGCTCATGCTACCAGTCTTTTTATGTGCTGATCTACAGGTGCTGGACACTGTAAATATGAGGCATAAATGTAGTTGTGTACAGTACGATGAAATGCTGAATCAGCGGCCATTTACTGAATACGCACTTTTAATAGGAAAACATAATTTTTTCGCCATATAGGTTCATACCCACCTAATTACTGTATCTGAAATCTTGTTAAAAAATTGTACTTAATTTAACAATCAATAAAAAACAAAGATTCAGAGTGAAAAAGCATTAAAGGTTGGTGATATTTTCCATTTAGATAATTTGAGAGGAGCATGTGGAGTAGGGGAGGCGGTAGCTCGATGGGTAGAGAGTTTGGCTTGCGGTCCCGTGGGACCCAGGTTCGAATCCTCGTTGGTGCAGGGAACAGTTTAAGGATTTGTATTTCATTAAATCAGGCTTTACTGATCTACCAGAAGACCAGCCGACATGTCCTAAAAATGACCCCGCTAATACCAATACACCAGTCCTGTATGAGACAGCCCTAGCATGTATTCAATATGGACGGTGGGTGTTAAGCGCCGAAGTGGTGACATGTAGATTGTAGGAGGACGACTGGGCCTTGACAGCAGGCTGTGAAGCCTATGCCCAGAGTTGGACACATAAAAAAAAAAAAACATGAAAAGACAGACTGACAAATGTGGAAGTGAAGAAGCATTGTGTTGTGAATGTGGATGTGATACGAAGTGTTAGAAGAAACACACTAAGGTGGTCTGGCCATGTGGAGAGGATGGAGAGTGAGAGAGAGTGAGAGACTGACGTGGAGAGTGTATGTGAGTAAGGTGGAGGGGGAGGCCAAGGATGAGATGGAGGGATGGAGTGGAGAGGTATATGAGAGAAGGGGGTGTGAGCTGGGAGGGCAGTGAAATGGAGGGGGACAGGGTGACATGGAGGCGATTTGTTTGTGACCACCCCTTACGGGATTAAGGCGTCTGGCGATAGATAGATATAGATTGAAAATTGAACAAAGGCACGCTCTCTTCCCTACAGAACCAATCAGTTTGCCAGTGCAATACAGCATGGTGAACAAGCATCTTAATGAATGAACAGTCATTCGGCTCACTCATACCTGGGAAACATTCGATGTTTTTAAATGCGGAGGTAATTAGATGGATGGCAACTAATAATACTAGGAAATAAAAGAATCCAGAGATTCGGTGACCCAACATAAATAATATCGATCTTCCCTGGGAAAACCCTCAAGACAATCTAAAACAGAGTTAGTTTTCTATCGAGCCATTTGTCTCAGCTCACCTGACAAATGGCCACGTCAGGAATATCTTCATCCTCTTCTTCATCATCCAAAGCAATTACACTCTGCTCAGGGTCACTCATGTTGCCGCTGTTGTGGATGCTCTCCTCCTCTCACCCGCGGGACTGTCCAAATACAAACATAAATATACCTATTTAATGTTTATATTTCATAAGATATAGGAAACAGCTTCACTGGCAGCATTTTTTAAACTGCATCTTTGCACTTCAATTACTTCCATTGCTCCAAATTTCAACAAAAGATAATATTTCCAGTTTCTGAGATGTGATATGCAATCTATGACAGTAAGAGAAAATGTTGAACTAATAATAAGAAAAAACGACAAGTTCAGCATAAACCATGACAGCTTCATCCCCAGGTTCAAAAATCAATGAAGATCCTCCATGTTACCATTACATGCAGTGATTTGAATCACACACACACACACACTGTCTGATCTATCCATTGCCAGACCCCATAATCCCGTATGGGGTGGCCTTGCAAATCGCCTCCATGTCGCCCTGTTCCCCGCCATTTCACTGCCCTGCTCCCAGCTCACACCCTCCTCTCTCATATACCTCTCCACTCCCTCCCTCCATCTCATCCTTGGCCTCCCCCTCCCTCTCCCCCCTTCACCTCTGTCACATACATTCTCCTCGTCAGTCTCTCACTCTCCATCCTCTTCACATGGCCAAATCACCTCAGTGTGTTTCCCCTAACACTTCCCATCACATCCACATCCACACCACAACGCTCCTTCACATCCTCATTTGTCAGTCTGTCTCTCCATGTGACTCTTCAGGCTCCTCCCATATAACTCATTTCCACTGCTCTCACTCTTGATTTCTGTCACTCCAACAAGGTCTAAGCTTCACTTCCATACGTTAGAGTTGGTATCACAATACTGTCGTGTAGCAACTTTTTCACTTCCATGCTCAGTTCCCTGTTTCTTATCACTGCTTTCAAGGAACCAGCAACCTTTCTTCCTTGTTGTACCCTTTCAAGCACTTCACCCTCTAAACTTCCATCCATGCTCATCACACTACCCAAGTACGTAAACGCACTCACATTTTCCATTTCCTCCTCATCCAACCTCACTGTACATTCACTGATTTCACTTCTCTAGAGGACCATAACTTTACTCTTCCCAACATTCACCTTTAGATTCCGTTTCCTACACACTCTCCCAAACTCATCCACCAAGCCTTGCAGCTCCCCTTCGTCTTCACTTAACACAGTATCATCTATTAACAACAGTACAGGGGTTTCCAAACACTGTCCTCTCTCATTAGGGACGCTCCAACATCCACTGCTCTACCATGTATCTCTTGTATAAACCCATCCATTTACAGACTGAACAAACATGGAGACATAACACATCCCTGTTTCAGTCTAACCTTCAAATAGAAAAATTCACTCAGTTCACTATCCACAAGCACTGCAGCCTTTGCACCCTCATACTTACTCTTTACAGCATTCAACAACTTCCCATCTACTCCATATATATAATCTTAATATTTTCCACAATCCTTGTCTATCCACCCTGTCATATGCTTTCTCCAAATCCATGAAGGCCACATACAACTTATTTCCCTTCTCTAGAAACTTTTCCAATAAAGATCTAAGAATGAATGTCTGATCTACACAACCTCATTCCTTCCTAAAACCTCCCTGATCTTCTCCAACTAATTCCTCGGTTATTTTCCTAACTCTGTCAATAAGTATCCTACCAAATACTTTTCCTATTACACTTAACAGACAAATGCCCCTATGATTACCACACTTTTTTTCCCCCTTTCCCTTTGCACAGGGGAATAATTATATCTGACTTCCAATCCTCCGGGACTCCACCTTCCTCCCAGGCCAATCTGCACGTCTTCCACATCCATTCTACTACTATCTCTCCCCCATGCTTTAGCATTTCACCACACACTCCGTCAATTCCTGGAGCTTTCCCCATTCTGACTTTCTTCATTGCTTCCATAACTTCGATCCTACTGATTTCTTCCTCTCTTCTCACATCCTTCTGTCTCCCTGTCACTTATATTCGCATTACTTTCATTCTCTTTGTTCAACAATTCCTTAAGGTGTTCTCTCCATCTGTTCACTTTTTCTCCCTTCTCCACTAGTAATCTACCCCACACACACAACGATATATTCCTCCCCCTCACCCCCTCATAATCAATCACCGTTTTGCAAGGGGGATATGGAGGCAAGGGGATACTCTGCTGTCTCCTTTCCTTCTCCTTTATACAAAAACAAATCAGTGTTATGATGAAGCCGTCGTAAAAAATGCTTTGCGAATTCCTTCCCTGTATTTACTTCCACCGCCCCTCTTAGTCAGGTTATGCAACATTTCACCTATACGCACCCCGCACCCAGCTCCGCCCATAGAAACACTATTGGACCGTATTCTCCTTGGCTTAGGACTTTCGCAACATTTCTTCCTCAGGGATTAATTTTTCACATGATACTTAATATTCTCTTTTACATTAATGATGCAAACAGTGCCGATAAAAAGGAGACCACATACAAGAGTGTTATGTGTGTAACGTACATAATGAGGAGTGGGATAATGGTGGTGGTAAGTCTCCAGTGGCGGCGAGAATACGCTTTATTATCTCACTAGATGCTCAGTCGAGTTAAGGTCGGCCATTTCTCCCCTTATCCGTACACAAAGGCCAACCTTCACCCATATACGCTGTATCTTGTTAGCTGTTCAGTCAGTGTTTCCGTTGGGATTAGTTTCTTTCTTTTTTTTTTTTTTTACATACACCTCAAGACGACACGTATATGAAAACGCGGCGCGTGTTGTATTCCAAGTGGCTCTGGTGATATCGTAACACCTATTCCTTTGAGATTTGCTCTGCACATCACGCCCTAGTATTCTATTGCATGTTACTGATATAAACAACGTCGATAATTACTAAAGTGTTATAATTAACACACGAGAGCTTTCAGGGGTATTATATATAAAAAAAAAAAGGCTCGTGCCAAAAAGCCTTCAACGCCACATAGAGCAAGGACATACATTTTGATTCAAGACCAAACTCCTCAGCATATACAGTATTTACCTTACTGGGATTATATCTGGGCCAAGTATCTTGTTAAGTTTCATCCATTTTTACAGCAAGGGGGAATTTCTAAGAAGTATCCACCTCTATACCCTTCCCTCAGAACCAGACAGCATATGGAGATTTCATTAAGACCAGAAGACTGTGTTCATGTAAGAAAGTCACTGCGATCCAAACGGCTAATCTGATTCATTCTTTTTCGAACTGTTCTTTGTAATGTTCAACTTATTTTTTTCTTCTACCATCGAACAACTCATTCATAAACAGTCATTCCAACACAAAAGTTTTACCCTGCACTTGTCACTTCACCCTCCCAAAGACTTCCACATGATACCCATACACACACTTTTCCAGTAGCAAAGCAGTGCTCCACAGACCTACGGATCAGTTTCAGTGTGGCGTATTGTTAACGTATGCAGAACCACTGTTGATAACGTTGGGATGTGAGACAACGATGAAGATAACGCTGGGTGTGTGACAATGCTGCAGATAACAGAATATGTGGGTTGCGAAGATAAGGCTGGAACAAGTAACAAAACTGCAGGTAATGCTGGGGTGTGTGGTAACCTACAGAAAAAAAAAAAAAACTGGAGTACAGTATATGGTGTACTGCAAAGCTGGGGTGTGACACACTATACTCGTAGATAATGTTGTGGTATGTAGCACACGATAATGTTGGGATACTTGGCAGTAAGATCGTTATCATCATTATAATTATCACCATCATCATCATCATCATCATCCCACCTCATTTTCCCACCTGCAGGTGGAGTGAAGTAGGGTACAGAAAGTCAGGAAAAGGAAAGAATGCGATAATGGAAGAACTAATCAAAAGCATGCCCAGTGAAATGGGCCACACTTGCATTCATTCATCATTCACGCCCCCGGAATCCAGGTTCCACCTGACCTGTAGGCTACACCTGACCACATGTAGTTTCATATTTACCTGTCAAAAAGAGTCTATCTGACTACTGTTAAGTAAAAAAAAAAAAAGGTGTCAGTTCCTTGTCATACACCCCTCCATTCAAAATTCATCCAGCCAGCTCGATCCTTTGTCAGTTCCGTAGCCTCGACTGCTTCCAAACCTTGAAAAAAAAAAAAAACGTGAACAAAAGCTAGACGCATGAATTACAAAAAAAGAACATACAGGACTGTAAAGTAATATTCAAACAATGAATGAACTTCAGTCATCTGTATGAATGAACTTAAAAGCATATGGGGAAGCTTAGACGTCAAAGGCATTACAGATTAAACCTTATCTGTGATATTCCCAACCACGCGCTGTACTGTACATTAAATCCCAACTTAATGCGAATACTTTTGAAAACATTCATGCCTTGGATTTAATCCAAACACTTTTTAAAACATCAGGATCGTGGTGGTGGTGATGATGATGATGCTATACGAAGGGATGAAAAATAGCACAAAAGCAATGTCTCCATACTCAGTTCTGTTCAGCTCGCCATTACGGTTCCATGTATTTGTGTTTTGTGTCAGTTATGAACATGAAACGAGTAGCGTGTAGAGACCGATTTACATTTTAAGTCTACGCATAAGAGACCAATTTCCATTAGGTCGACACATTAGAAACCACTTCAGATTAAGTCCACACATTACAGACCGATTCAGATTAAGTCCACACATCTGAGACCGATTCAGAATAAGTCCACACATCTGAGACCGATTCAGATTAAGTCTACACATCAGAGACCGATTCAGGTAAGTCCACGCATTAGAGACCGATGCACATTAAGTTCACAAATCAAAGAAGATTCTGATTAAGTATACGCATTAGAGACCGATTCAGATTAAGTTCACAAATCAGAGACCGATTCACATCAAGTTTACGTATCAGACCGATTCAGATTAAGTCTTCATATTACAGCCCGATTAAGTCCACGAATTAGAGACCGATTCAGATAAGTCCACGCATTACAGACCGTTTCAGATTAAGTCCACATATCAGAGTCCGATTCAGACTAAGTCCACATATAACAGCCCGATTAAGTCCACGTATAAGAGACCGATTCAGATTACGTCCTCGTGTCGACGTCAGAACACTACAAACAAGCGCCACTACCATTTCCTGGAATGTGCAATGCGGCTGAAATTAAGAAATGAGGAAGTTGAAACTGCGTGCTTGAGAGGTGTGACCACAGGATGAGCCAAGGTGTACAGGCTCCTTCAAATATATAGGGCCAAGATTAAGTAATTTCGGGCATACTTCCTAAGTTCTACACGGATAGACCTTTTCATAAGTAATGCAGTTTTTAAAAATTCTTCACAAAGCAAAACAGTGCATGAAACACAATGGAGTACAGGAAATATATGATGTAAGCATAACTGAGCTAACCGTGGTGAGGGGGAGTTCCCGGGCTGTGCCTCCGTGTGTGTGTGTGTGTGTGTACGAACGCGCGGCACCCATGAAATCCCTTTCACAATCTTAGTTACATTTTAAGGCACTAGTTCCCCTCTACAACATAATCATGACTCAAACACTGGAGGGCAGACGTGCAAGGGTTTGTCCCTCACGCTGAAAAGCCTAGGGGAGGTGTTTTACCATTTTGCAAACAGAAAAGCGTATGATTTCCAGGTCAGTTTGTCGTCGAATCACACACTCTCTCCTGCCAGATCACTAGTTGCCTAATGGCGTCTAGGAGGTATGATATCAACTAAACTGTCACGCGCGACAACTTCACTGGCTAGAAAATGATAGTCTGGTCTCCTTTGCAAAAGTGAAAGTAGGATGGGATGCTGTCGCCTGTGATTTAACGCACTATTGCACTTTTCCGCTCATTTTAAATGCTGAAGTTGGAGCGTAAAAAAAAAAGCTTGAGACCTTGTGGATGGAGTTGCCGAGCAGGATTATAATTTCATGAATTCAGCCGCCTTTCACATAAAATCAACTATGATTTACCTTTATGACTAAACATCTGAAGAGGAAAACATTATGATGGCTTTACCAGTCATCGGCATTAGAGATGCTTTAATTAACTAAGCATAATTTTAACAATAAACAGCAATATACTGGTGAGCAGTGGAAAGTTGAAGGGGAATTTACCTTTTGCAGGCGTGGTCTACACTATTCCGTGTCAGTAACAGTGCTAACCTTACGAACAAGGGTTTTGGTAAGCCCTTGGCAGTCTTAAAGGGCGATTCTAAATACCATAGTTCAGTGGCACTTATGCCTAAAACTAGAAAATATAAAGAATACGACCCCGAGTGACGAAGCGCCTGTGATGTTTACACTGGGCACCCACCCCGCGTTCGTATCCCTGAATTCCCCAGCTGTGTTCGCCTACGTAACCACCAGTTCACCACGATAATTTACGTAAAAAGCAGTTTTCGGATTCTGACCCTGCCATATTGGGAGAAAAAAAAGCTCCAGCATATAAAAAAGGAAGAAACCCAGGCCAATACGACTGGAGAAGCAAAGCCTACGAGGGGAAACATGAATGACATTTGATGTTAAATTGATGAGAATCTGCTTAATTGAACAAACTAATAATCTGAGAGAGAATTTTTATTTACACATCTTCAGTATTCCGTAATGCTGAATAAAAGTTGGAAATATGGGTTAAATCATTCGTATATCTGTATTTGGAACTTCGGCTTCTACTGGAAGTGATATACCTTAACGTTGTTTAAGTATTTATGAGGTATCAGTATTTAATATGTCTGTAGTTTCAGTACTGTGGCTATGAAGGAATAAAACTGCGTAAGATTCCCACCTTGTTGGTTCGATTCCTATTCCCTCTCCGCTCACTCTCAATCGATTCTTCTTCCCCCTTTCACCCAAACAACCACCCCATCACTATGGCTACCAGGAAGCCCAATCGTCTTTGCTTGGGGTGCTGGAATTCAGACACAACAGCACCGTCGTCTCCAGCCTCCTCCCCAACTTCAGACAACCTTCCTTCTACTTCAGCCAAAGAAACATCCTGTGACATCATGTGCTCTGGTGAGACTGGTGAATTCAAGCTTATTTCTACGCTTTCCTCTCGCTCCAGCTCAACAATGTCCACATCTCTAACCACCTTTAGCATCCCTCTCGCCTCACTGATCTCTTTCGGCGATTCGGGTCCTAAAGCAGATGCAAATAATGAAGGTACTGTTATGTCTGAGAGGCCGCAGGGCAGTGAAGAAGGAGGCGGGGCGAGAAAGAAGGTAGGAAATTACGGAAGGCCCCGTCCTACTCCCCCACCAAGCTCCTTGTTACGACCTCCATTATCTAACACCCTTTTGGCCAGATCTCACCCCTATCCTGACGGCGGTATTTCGGATCCAGTCGTTTCGATGTCACCTCCGTGCCTCGGATCCGGCGCCAATGTGAACTACGATGCATGTGTAGTGTCTGGTGCCAGCGTTACTTCTGGCGCAATCCTGTTATCATCCACCAAAGATACCCTCGGCGGTGTTTATGATACCAGAACTGGATTACACTCCGAGGGACCAACGAATACCGGAAATATTTTGTACCTTGGAGGATCAGTGAACCCTGAGCTCAGTTTGAACCAAGGAACAGCGACAGGGACTACAGGTGTCAATGTTAACCCCGGAATTACTATGAGCCAAAGAAAAGTAGGAGTGAGCCCTGATGGTGTAGTGAACCCCGTCGTCGGTTCTAGTGCTGGAGAAATTATGCACTCTGCCAGTATGAACCCTAAAGCGCCAGTCAACCCTGACATCAGTCTGAACCATAACAAAATACCTGTCAGCCTTGGCGTTAACTTAGAGTCTAGGAATACGCTGAATCCCAGTGTTAACTTGAACTCCAGTACCAGTTTGAAACCCCCCACCAGCTTGAACCACAGTGGCAGTTTGAACCCCAACACCAGAGTAAACCCCAGTGCCACTTTGAACCCCAGCCGTGGTGCGCGGGAGTGGTGCTCCAAGTGTCAGAGGGAGAGAACAGGGGGTTCAGGCGGCGTCATCCAGCCCTGTACCCCGGCGTGTAGAGCCACCCTGGACTCTCTGTGTAGGGAGTTGGGTCATGCCCGGCATCAGCTCCTCTCACTTTCACTACAGGTAAGGCTCAGCTCACCTTGTCTACCTTATCGCTGACTTTATCTCCTTTCCTTGTATCCTTGTCACTGTCACCTGTGCCCCAAGATGCCAGGTAGCCTACTGTATATGAGAACACGCAAGCTTATGTTGTACTTGTTCTTGTTGTTAGTAAAGAGAATTTTGAGATAAACCTCCATTACACTTAAACCATTAATCTAACAGCACCCATTATGTTACGATATTCACTCAGCACCTTCCTACCCATTCCCACCTCAGTTCCAGCTCACGCCACCCATTACATTATCTCCCGCACCCATTTCTTTACTCCCTCCCTGACCCTTTCATTCTTGGAGGATCTTTCGAAAAATACCTTCAAACCACTTATCCTACAACACCAAAATTCACAGGGCATACTTCCCTGCCTCAGCCTCACCTTCCAACAGCATTCTGGCTCATCCCACTCACTCCTTTGCTCACCACGCCCACTTCTTTAACCCTCCTTTTGATGGCTTCATGGAGCGATGCTGGTTACAAGGTCTGCGAACATGATTACCTCTTGTTTCTATAATTATCATTCTTATCTCTTGTTTCAAAGTATCATTGCCTCACTCGTTATTCCTATATCCTTGTCACTGTTTTTCTCTGTATCTTTGTTACTGTCTATTATTTTTTACTGACGTCTAGACAAACTCGTATGGTGGGGTCACTTGGTATCAGCTCCAGACACCTGCAACTGTTCCTTGCATGCATGAAGACTGAACTGTTGTGCCCAGTTCTTGCCATCTGGGGGAGCGCTACGTATCCACTGCATTTCTTGATATTCCAAAAACTGATACAATAATTATGGTCTATGGACAACGGCAAGGGTGTATTCTTATCGCTAGGTATATCCGTCTTCTTGCTTGTATCCTCGATGTTACACATATCCTTACCATTATGTGTATCCTTAAATGAACCACTATATCCTCTCCGCTATGTGTCTTCCTGTTGTTGGGTGTATCCTCATCGTCACTTTGGTGCTGTATATTCTTTACGTTATGTGTCGTCCTTATCACAGTGTACTAGTATTTCTTTAATGGTATGTGTATTCTTGTTTATATTTATCTATTTACTTTATTATTATTATTATTCCAGGGAACGTTCGATACAACATTCATTAATTCTTCCATACTAGGGCGGTCTCCTAAACAGTAAAAAATCGGATGGTAGCAGAAATTAGCTAAAAAAAAAAAAAAAAAGTCGCCGAATCGAAAGGGCTAATTTATCAAACTCTGGACATATACAGATAAGCCCGTCCACGAGGTTCAGCACACACACACACACACACACACACACACACACACACACACAC
>JAGKTI010027695.1:0-11002 GCA_018397915.1 Birgus latro | reverse complement strand
GAAATAGAGAAGGAAGAGAAGCTGAAGTACATCTGGAAGAAAAAAGGGGAGGGGAAGGGAAGGAGACACAACGGATAGTGAGTCTATCTTCTCTTTTTCCCTTCTCCCTCTTCCTGTCGGTCTCCATCTCCTGTCCTTCCCCAGAAAGTCCCTCTTTGTCTCTTATTTACGTTTTTCATGCTACGTCATATTGCATCTCTATCTTCCACTCTTTCTCAGTCTATCTTCCTTTCTTTCTTGCTTTCATTTTCAGTCTCCTGTCCTCCCTCAATAGTTTTCTTGTCTTACCTCCTGCCTTCTCCCTCCTGCAGCCTCTCCCTCCATATCTCAGTCTGTATAATTGTCCAAAGGTACCTTAACCCACCGTCCCCAATCTGATAACCCAGGACCGTTTCTTGGCTCAACTGCAGTCCTTAATTATCTCGTGATCAGTCCTACAAAGCATACAGTTTCAACTAATATCGGGCTTCAGCTATAATACTTTAAATTTTTCAGTACGTTTCGTCTATAAAGGCCTCAATATTCTTGCATGCGTCGTCACTGGTCACCAAATGGCGGCTGTCCATGCTGCTCGATTTTTGGCAGCCTCCCTATTCACTCCCTTATCTCTGAGGTCACACACGATGACCTCGTCCCAGGTTTTTTTCGGTCTGCCTCTCGTAACCTTACCTCCAACTTTCCCACTCCTCACTTTCTGCACCTAATTGTAATCCCCCATCCTCTTCACATGCCCAAATCATCTCAATGTACCCCTCCTTATCACAAAACCAGTACACTCCAGTCACAACCATCCTCTTAACTCTCCCATTGCAAACCTAGCCACCTAGCCCCCCAGGCCTCTCATTCAAAGACGTAGTACTCATCCGATGAACGTCTTTCAGTACAAACTCTGAAATAAGAAAATCCGATTTCCAAAAACCTTCACTATTTTATTTATCTATTTATTTATTATTTATAATTCTATTATATTTTATATGATAGGACGATGCTGATATCACCCGTCCTTACAAAATCAATACAGTATACTATATTTGGAGGTTATTTATTTATCTAATTATTTTGACACGGACAAGAACAGATGATGAAACGCAAAACGCAAGGTACTTAATTTAGTTACTGGTCATGGTACTGTAACCTGTTTATTGTATCATTTTCCCGTTTCAATAATTATGATTATTCGTTGCATAATTTTCCATTTTTCTTAAAGCCTTTAAATACAAGCATTTCGGATCAGAGTCTGTACTACTACAAGGTTATTTTCTCTGTGTGAAATTTTTAGAAATACTTATATTCAGCCCCTCATAACTGACTCCTTATTAAAGTAATTTTATGGAGTTTTGCTCAGGTTGGGATAGATGCCTAGTAATGAAGTAAATTTGTCTTCCAACACATAGTTTAGCGACTAATGTCCAGCCAGAGCTCCATCCCTTCAGACTCTGTGAGGAGGAAGTAAAATGAGCCAAAGACACGAGAGGGGAGGTATGAGGAAGGGGAAGGGATTTCAGGTATGAGTTATGAGGAAAGCGGGTGTGATGAGGAGGGGTATGAGGATGGGGAGTGTGCGTAAGCTGATATGAGGGCATGAGGAAGGGGTATGAGGAAAGGCGACATAAGGAAGAGGGATATGAGGAAGAGGGGACATGAAGAAGGGGGGATATCAGATAGAGGGGCACGAGGAAGTGAGACATGAGGAAGGGAGGGTGTAAAGGAAGGGAGGGTGTAAAGAAAGGGAGGGTATGAGGAAGGGAATGTATGAAGAAGGGCGGGTATGAAGAAGGGCGGGTAAGAGGATGGGAGCGTATGAGGAAGGAAGGAAAGGAGGAAGAGAGGGGAAGAAGGGAGGGAAGGAGGGAGGGAGGGTATTAGGCAGGGGGTATGAGGAAGGGTGGGTATGAAGCAAAGGGTATGAGGAAAGGGGCTTAAGTAATGGGATATATTATTAAGGGAGATAATTATGAGTAACCGAAATAGGAGTAGAAGGGATGGAATATTTTGAAGAGGAGACTGAGGAAACGAGGTTTGAGGAGGGTGGAAACTGATATCAAGGAGGAGGATTTGGGGAGAGTTGGGGGGAATCTATCTAGTCCAGTCTCAGCATACTTCTTCAAATCCTCGGGTTTCCGTCTTGCCAAAATTGCCGGAGGAAGGGAAAAGTTTGAGCCGCTTTCTTAACTGATTTCCAACATCTCCAGTTTCACCAGGACCATCCACGGCATCTGTTATCGAAAACGTATTCACAATTTTCTCTTATCTCCCTTTTATTAGGAGGATTAGATTATACAGGATAATATTTATCTTTGGATCTGTAGTTTTAATCAGAAAACCACCAGGCGAAAACTTGAATATTTTGTTAATTTCTAACACTGGAGGGATTGGTTAGCTTACATCTGACCTGTGCACTTCGAAAAGTCTCTCCAAAACTGAATAAATTCGTTAGAAAGTAGCACAGATATAATACTAAATTTGCCGTTGTAGTAATGTATACTTGTGTGAGGGAAACTTTGACCAGAGGTACACGCACTTTGTATTTTGGGGTTTATCATCATTCATTCTAATTTTTCTTTGTTTACTTTATTACTATGATTAGAATATAAAATAATTTTAATAATGGAAAACTGTAAGAGCCTGGAAGATTGCGATGTATGAATTTGTATCGATGGCTCCTTGGTTCAAAAGCGCTTTCTATTTTCTTTATAATTATTCTCATCAGAAGGTTTTGTATGAAAATGGTAGTTATAGCAACAGAAAAATTAAACTGTGTAGCAGACCCTCAAGACAGGAGATTACATTTTTTTAAAGTTTATCTTTATTTTAACGACTGACGGTTTTATCCGGACCAGAAAAACGGAGTGAAAAAGCATGATTAAAAGCTATCTCTACTCTCCTCGTGTCCAATAAATAGGCCCTTTCATAGTATAGCAGATAACACCAGACGATCTGATTAAGCTGAAGAGATCCTTTCACTGCAAAAGAGTAATGTACCGTAATTGTCAGACTCCGAAACTGAATCCTCTCATAATTGGAGGAAATCTTGCAGGCTATTTTTATTCCAGTCCATACCAGGAAGTTGTGTTTAGTTGGGCGTAAGTCACAGCAGCCTGAGAAAAGTTAATTACACATTCAGGAATATTTGGGGGATGGTTTTGTTAGCGTGAGGAGGACTGTAATTAAGTCATATATGTCCATCCTGTGTCGCTGTTTTTCACTAGATTACATATGATTACGTATTCTTCAGTTTTACCTTTGTCTTTTTGTCATCATTCCATCTTCTCTTTCAACGCCTTCTTTAATCCTCAAACGTATTCTTCTCTCAATTGAATGTCTTTTCCCTCTCTTTAAAATTTCTTCTCTGCTCCTCGCGAATTTTCTTACTTTTTCCTTCTTTCTAAAATCTGCATCTTCGTTTCATTCTTATGTCTTCTTCCTCCTCCTCCTCTCTCCCATTACTCTTTATTCCATTCCTATCAGTATAATTCCATATTCCTCCTTTCCTCTTATATTACGTTTACTTTTTTTTCCTTTCATCCTGCTTCTAACTTCTCTCCACCTTTCTTTCTTCCTTATTCTAGTGACTTTTCTTTATGTTTTTAATTCTTTCTTCCCTTTCAATTTCTTTTTTGTATGTCCCAAGCTTGACTTTCTTTAAAATTTCGTTTCTTTCCTAGTTTTCAGTGTTTAAATTCTTTCCTTCCTGTGTCATCCATCTTGTCTCTCTCTACTGTGCATTCCTTCTTTCCTTCATTATTCTGTTCCTTTTTATTTTTTTAAATTTAACTCAGTTTTCACTTTTATCTCTTCATCTTTGTTTTTAGCATATTTTTCAAACTTATTTTTATCAAAGGTCGATCAAAGGTTTCGTCAAAAATATCTCTCTCTCTCTCTCTCTCTCTCTCTCTCTCTCCCGCTTTCTTCATACTTCCTCTTTCGTCTTCTCCCCTGGTCCTCATCTTTCTCTTTCGACCAGCCTGTCCCTCTCCCTCTCAGTCTAGAGTTGCTTCATCCATCACCACCGCCACTTCCCTCTTTCACTGCCTACCACCCTTTCTTCCATAATTCATCTGTTTCCCCCTCTCTCTGTACTCCTTTCACCACCTCCCTCTGTCCACTCTTTCATCACCTCCCTTCCCTTTCTTTCATTACCTCCCTCCACACACACACACACACACACACACACACACACACACACAATAATGTCCAACGCGGAGCCAAACAATAAGAGTGTTTTGTCAGTGAATCAATTTAAAAGCGCCATGGAACAGAAGAGATTAATTACCACTCCACTCTGTATTCCATTAAATGGTTTAATAATTTTCTGGCCAATAAAGCCTCTACACACAGGCCATAAAAACTACTGTGATAGGATTAACTACGCTTATCCGGCTGTGGACCATATCAGTAATTGCACAGACTTTTTTATCCATTAAGCCCGTGGACGTAATTTTATATACAGAGTGGCCCATAAACACTGATCCACTAGTAACCAGCTAGCGGTATCTTACGTACTATGGGGAGGACTCAGTCTCCTATTGTGGGAATGGGTGTGACAGTGGGAGTAGAAAATGATGAAAAAATGATGTATGTCTGCCACTGATAACACCGAGACGTTGCACAACACAAGAATTTGCCCCGTGGAATGGAAGAGAAGCGTTATATGAGCCACCCTACGTATCCTCATTTATTTATTTATTTGCTTTTATTTTACTGAACGCCAGATTATTTTATTCAGCTTAGGATTTCCCCCATCACAGTGATAGAGCAGATATGGGATATAATCTGTCCAGTTTGAAAAGTCTCTAAGGCTGAATACAATTTTTCTGATAGAGAGAGAGCTAATACAACGAAAAGACATTTGTTTTATAGTGGAGTCTAAATATATTGGGATGATGAAAAATTGAATAATCTGCTTTACTGATCTTCGTGAAGACTAAATGAATATGTTAAACTCCTCTTCGTCTATATAAAATGAAAGATGCATTTTAATTCTAGTGTAATTAATTTCAGCGCCGTCTCAATGTGCATTTATATCCATACCCATTACTTAAATCAACACAATGTCTGGAGAATAGTACTCGTTATTTTACTGGGAACCTTTTTAAATATTTTCTGGTGGCTAATCCGCACCGCGTTTTATTAACAGGTGATCATAAAAAGAAACCATTGGATTCTCCAGTCCTTGAAATTACCCGAATTATCTTTAGTCGATATCGTTATCGTACAGAGAATTGCCCTTTATGGACCATTTCACAATGCAAGACTCTTCTCAGAGGCACCTGAAGGGAACTGTTGTGGTTAGTTCCTTCTTTTCTCCTCTTTCTCTTTTTTCCTCTTCCTTATTTTCCCTCCTCGTCCTCCTTTTCATCCTCTTCCTTTTTCCTCCTCCTCTTGTTCCTTGTCTAATTCAGCGCCTTTCATCCACCCTTCCCGTCAGTGTAACACTCTCCATTCTCTTTATTCAAGAATTCATCCACCATCTTATTACCCTGTTCTGGCTCTGTGCCTCATCCCTAGTCTACTTTTCTTCTTCCATGCATACACCAAGTCAGCTTCTAACCTTCCATTCGTTCTGTTCGGCAGTTTATCATCTGCCATTTGCTTCCCTTTTTCGAAGTACTGTACCGTACCCTCAGGCCTACTTCCCCATTCTTGTATTTCCCTCCGTGTTCTATTAATTCATCATTTAATTAAATTTCTCTCATACATACTCTCGGACTGAAGGAACAAGTAGACAACTAATTAATAGTCATTGATTAATCAGTCACAGAATCACGCCAGAGCAATAATAAAAAAGACAATCAAATGTAACATACAAAACTCCTCCCTCGATTCGCCTCACAAGTCCAGAAAATAATCAATAGCAAATAAACCTCAAGAACAGCGGGACCTGACTAGATCACAGACACCCATCTAAAACACTTTTGCTCCTACTTCAGTGTCAACACCAACTACCACTCACAAGCAGTCCACTATATTCTCACTATAATGCAGCTCCCCACTCCACAGCGTACTTACTATACTCATCTCATCCATCTCATTATCGCAACACAGAAAAACCTCCAAGAGAGCTTAATAAAATGCTCTGGGAGTGCCCGGCTCAAGTGGCCTATGCCTGCAGTTCATTACGTTGGTGTCCATGAAAACCAGAAACAACAACAACAACAACAACAATAACACACTTACCAATTTCTCATTCTTTATACACTCAATTCTACACAGCATAATCATCCATCGCGTCTTATTTCCCAGTTATTACCCTCCATCCGTCTGCTCCCCTATCTTGTCTCTTCACCCCCTTCCCGTTGTACTTCATTTCTCTGAATTGCACACCCGCTTGGTCATAATCACGTTCTCAGTTAAACTTTCTTGACAATTTCCCCTCTATTTTTTCCTTTCAAACATGTTCTAGGGAAGTCGGGGAAACTATTCTAATTTGGTTCTGACTCTCACTAATTGCTCCTCCATACTTTGATAGAGCTGTTATGTGCAGTCGCTAATGATCACTAATGAGCGATGGGATGCCTTCTCTTCGACTGATTGGCACAGAATCTCTACAGTCCTTTAATAGTTACGTTTAATTGAATTCTTAGAATAACTAAATATTTAATTTAGATTAGGAAATTGCGCAAACAGTAGAGGGAATATTTTACGCTATATTGAATCCCTCCAGTCTGAAACATCTACCTTCATCTTAATAAAATCGTCTCGGAAAAGCATAATATATATAAGACTACGTCCTGGGGCTGAAATGTTCAATGCTGGTGCAGATGAAATCACGAGACTAACACAGTGGCAGCAGCAGCTGTAACCCCAGGCTCATATGAATGTGAACCCAGAGGACTGCAGATGAAGTTGCCCTCCTTCTGCAGTATAACCAGACAGCTCCACCGTTCAGTTACATCAATGCCACCACCTGAAGGCGGCCCTCTTCAGCATAGAGACTAATATAAAGGGGAATAGATGCGAGAGGGCTATTACGTTTGCCTGCAGTCGTTAAACATCGTTTAGTAAGTGAATGGCTCCTTTTATCCACGGCTGACTGACATAATATCGTTTACCACTTCATTATGTCTTTTCACTACAGACTACTCAAAGACGATTTTACAAAGCGATTTTCTTTTCAGCTTGTAATGAGAGGGTTGATTAAGGCCATTTTCCACCCCTCCAGTTTGAATGACCTTTTCTAAACAGAAATCGTCTGAGGGTAGCAAAACCAAAACACCAATGACGTTGACAGGCTGCAGAGGTTTGACTAATTGGTGACACAGTGAAAAATCACGAAAGTAATAAGAGAGATTAATATACATGAGAAAATTACTGTGGTTGTGTGTACTGGGTAACAGTCCCTAGTAACTGGACTACGGCCTTCTTCACGACTGAATGACCTAATACCTGTTAATTACCGGTGCAGTGTGGAATCATTAAGCAGCATGAAAGGTGAATGAACTCAGTCCGCTGTCGCATCTTCTTTAAAAATCAGATTAGCTTACTGTGGGTTAGGTTTGCTCATTTCAACTCTCTCAGCCCGGAAACGTCTTGAATGCTATTTTCTTGATGTGGGTAGAATACTTAATCAGCTTTCGAAATTTTTCGAATTTGCTGGTTTAGATGTAGCCTTCATTAACCCATACAGTACTGCAGGACTTTCCACAGCTGAATAAAATTGCCCAGAGACAGCAAGACCGCAAGAGAAAAATGCGTCACCTGAATGAAACGTTAAAGTGCTGTGGATGTGACAGCAGACGGAGCTGGGAATGGAAGGCATAACCCCCCCCCCCAGGTGGGAATGGAAGGCATAACCCCCCCCCAGCTCCTCTATCCTTCTGATTATTCTCTTAATCCTAAGCAAAGCATCTGAGACGGAAAAATCACAAAGAAGACACCCCCTCCCTCCCCTGATTTAGTCAATATCATAATACTCATCGTTTATTAAAATGCCGGGTTTGGCTCAAATAGAACATTTACGAGGAACTGAATGGCATAAGAGAAAATAATAATATTTGTGCGGAACTGCTAATGAGGGCAATCTTTTTCATGGGCTAATTGGCCTAATACCTGTTAATTGCTGGTGCTTTTGGAATCATTAGACTGGTAAACAATGGGAGAGATGCCAGGGACTTCTTGATGCTGCTAGAAATCCACAGCTCAGCACACTACCACAACGACGCCCTCTGCCTCATATGGTTGACACTCAGGCTCCTGCGACTCACTCTCGGCGTAAAAAATAAAATAAGAGAACTGTTCCAGTCATGAATGGGTTGATAATGATCATATTAAACTCTCAGACTGCTATGACCTACTTTCCGTTGAATAAAATTATCTGCCTAAAACTACAATTTAATAGCCCCTGTCCCCATCATGAGAGGGATGAAATACCTCACTTACTATTAAACGAGGTGGTAATTTAAACATGTAACAAACAGTAACTACAAAATTTTCTGTTTCTAGCAATTCGCGACCTTGAAGCAAAAGTTTGGCTGTTTTGTTTGATGTTTTGTTCACAGAAAATAATGACGCTTCATCGTCTCAACAATTTTTAAGCGCGCAGTATATCTTAACCATGTCGATTCCAGGTGCTGCATGAGAGAGAGAGAGAGAGAGAGAGAGAGAGAGAGAGAGAGAGAGAGAGGCTGGGCGAGTGGGCCGACAGTTAAAAGTGGGGTATAGTGGTAAAAAAAATGAATATGCAGACAGGAATGATTGAAAACAGTGGTGAGGGAGATGAAAATAGGAAAAAAAAATAACGGCTAGAGTTTGCAGAAAAAAAAGGAGGGTGGGAGGAGGAGAAAGAAAAATAACAAAGATTAGTTTCAAAGAAGGAGAAGGGAAGTGAGATTTTAGGCAGAGGGCGGAAGATTTAAAAAAATAATAATAATAAATAAAAAGGTGGAAGAAAATTAAAGAAAGTAGTACACGATAATTTATAAACAGCGAGGAGTAAAAAAAGGACATGAAATCACATATAATAGAGGCAGTAGTGAAAGAAACATGTGAATGAATGATTTGCCCCTTGAACCCAAAAAACGTAATTTTCTTTTTATTCCTACAAGGCTACACGACTTTATACAACCTAGAAAAAAAAATATCCTGTGAATCACGTACAGGAGGTTTCTAGGTAACTCCACCAGTTCCATAAATCTCTCCAAAGCTAGGTAAGGTAGTCTGTAAATGCCAAGTTACAAAAAAGCATCACCTAACTGAAGGCGTTTAAGAAAGTGGGTGACAATTGATAAAGAAAAATGATGCCAAAAAATATGGATGATAACAGGAAAAAAATGATTAAAAAAACATGGAATGAGATATAAATAAAGGAGTGAGAGAAGATGGAGGAAGGTAAGAAAAAAATGGAGAGCTTTAAAAGGTGCAGGAGATAGGGTTAATTATAAGAGTGAAAAAGGAGGGGTAAAAATAAAAAAAAAAGAGAGATGACGGCTGAAAAGATGATGGAAATGGGAGGAGAAGCTTGAAAAGAGGCAGGGAAAGGGGTCAAAACTGAAGAATGAGAGGAGGGGAGGGAAGGGAGATCGGACACAGTAAAAGGAAAAAGTAAAGGGATAGTGGTCGATGTATCAAAATGGGAGAAGCTGGTCAAAGCTGAAAGAGGAGGGACAGAGGTTGGAGAAAAATGTAGGAAAGGGGAGAGACGTTAAAGACAATACGGAGGCAAGGGAGAAGAACTGTTGTAAAAATAACTACTCTGGCTACATCCCTGCAACATTACGGCAGGCTGACCCTTCTCTCCACACACACGCATTTTCCCCTTTTCGCTCCAACTGCCTTTTGCAAAAAATATGTGCTGTTCAAAAGCCTGTATTCTCGTTCGCTCAGGAGACTTTACCATCACTTTCCTTGCGATTTGTCTTGAACATTACACATTATTATTATCTTGTGTGCCATTATATCTCTAATACTAAGATAGATTTAAAAAATTATAATCTATCTATCCACAGCCAAATGCCTTAATTCCGGAAGGAGTGGCCACAGACGAATTGATTCCAAGTCTTTGTATCCTCTGCCATCAGGCTGCCATCTCTCCAACTCACTCTCCCCCCACTCATATTTTCCACCCCATCCCTCCGTCTCATCCTCGGGCTTCCCATTCCGCTTCTCTCCACCTCACTACACATGTATCAAACCACTCTGGTAAGAGAGAGGAGCTCACAGTCTTTCACTTTGATCAACCGATCAGGAGCTTTCTTTCTCAGGAGGTCTTCTCCAGGGCTTGTGTCTTCGAAGGCCTTTTTCTAAGTGGCGAGGAAGGTTTTGTGGCACCCTCTTCTGAGCGATAATGTGGCCATACTATACTGCTTTTACTCTAACATGGCCCAAAATTGCCATATCTTCAGCGTGAATATAGTTTTAACAAAAGATTAACACTAGAATATGATGGTAGTCATGAAGAAATGCTATTGAAAGGACTTAGAGCCCTGGTGTTTTTTTTCCCACTGCCGTAAATAAAATATGCTGCTGAAGAACGATAATATGGTCCAAGTTAAGGAAAAGGAAATATATATTCTTAACACTTTCGCGTATTAATTACTTCTTTATATCGACATGGTTGCCTCATTAATGTATATGATAATGGAAAGGTGCAATTATCATCATGATCTGATGTCTTTTTCTCACCCAAGGAAGGGTCTAGAAAGGAGAAGCAAACCTAATAGAGGGAAAACTTTCATCATTTCCAACCTGAAAGCCCTCAGAAAGGACTTTATCTTCTCCAACGCCAATAAAATTTGTGATCTACTGCTGTAATTCGTATTTCCTACCAGACAAATACTTTAACGGAATCACCTAATAAAATTAATTCCAGTACTTTATTTTACCCTTCTTCAAAATCTCAGAGATCATACCTCCAACAGGCTAAATAAAAATTATTTTTGCATTCGGATCCGGATCCACCTAAGAATCTAATGAGTTTTCTTGACCCACTTTCCATCAGTCCACCATATTTTTTGAACATCTGTGAGAACGTTTTTAGATATCTTGTACACAAGCAAACAGTTGG
>JAGKTI010027694.1:0-13183 GCA_018397915.1 Birgus latro | reverse complement strand
AATCTTAATCTCGTCCTTTGTCCATTCCTTTGTCGTCAACTTTTGGTCAGTCCTGGTCCGAGGCTTCCTGTTTGTATTTTTAGTTAGTTGTTTTTACGGGGTGGGGCACTAACCCACCACCAACCCTTTTAGTCGCCTCTTACGACAAGCAGGGATACTGGGGGAGAATTCTTGAAAAACCCCCTACCCCCAGGGGGGTAGGGGGGTTTTCAAGACTCTACCCCATCGACCAGCCATCCTGCCACCCCTCCCCAAGCAGCCAGTGATCCTAGCATCCCTACTTTTTCATTCTGATGACCCCAGTGACGATTCTGACTTCGAGGGATTCATGAGAGAGGCAGAAAAAACACAGCAAGATGTGGAAATATCTGCCAACAGTGATAGTGATGACTTAGGCCCCGCGGGGCCACAGTAGCCAAGCCTCGCCCCACCACCAGTCCCGTACACCACGCCAGTCTTCACATCAGTGTAAATGCATTTTTTTTTTTAAATGTTTCTTACCTATGATGTCTTCTCATTAATATCACTGTACAGTACATCAGTTCGTGTTTGTTTCATTTATCATTGTAAAATTAAGAGGTAGAGTCGAGAGAAAGAGTGGGAAAAAGTGCTTACCTTGGGGTGATGTCGACTAATTTGCCTTTATTTCATATATTTAATTGTTTGAATTTTGCGAATTTTGATTTTGCGAGGTTTTTTTGTCAATCATATTCTCGCAAAATTGGAGGAAGCACTGTACCAGACAGCTGCCTTATCATGCAGCAATATACAGTATGATTAATACTATTACTTTCTGGGGGAAATATACTTACTATCAAATTCATATAAGATTTCTAGAGACAGTACATCTTATCTAACTGATACATTTCTGAGTTAACTGAATCCGTCAAACAAGTCAATGAGGTTCCAACAAATATTTGTTGGTGTAAAAAATATACACTTCTATACACATACCATAACCAGGTTAGGTTGGCATTCCTGAATTTCACTGCGTCTGATCTAAATATACAAGACCTTACCTGACACATAACATAAAAAAAATAGTAAACAGTTTATGTATAAATATTATACATCAGAGTAGTAAATAAGAAATGTCAACTCCATGCAAATCTGGGTGCCCTACATGGCAAATGAAAGTGCAATGCAACTGTCCATCAAATCTTGGGTAAAACTGAAGCTATATATTTTAGTATCACAATATGTGAATCATAACACACAAAAGTTGAAAAAGAAAAGCACACATTAGTAGCTTTGAAAACTACTACCACATCATATTTTTCCACTGGTCTTTAAAACCACCATGATATTTTCCTGTCCTTCTAAGAAAAATTCAAGCATAATTTCCAGAAAACTTTTATAACTACTGTTGTTTTCCTTCCAGCTTTGAAAACAAGGATCATATTTTTCCACCTCCTATGAAAATTACCATAACAATTTTCAGCTCCCCATTTAAATTTACTATTATAATTTTCAGACTACCTTAAAAACTATTGTACTCACATTTTCCTTGAATACGCCAGATGGTGGTCGTCGACGTGATGGCCCCTTGGGACGGAGGTGTGTGACGTGGCGCAGCTTCTCACCTTCTGTATCCAAGCTCAGATTTACCTCTTCACCTCCACTCAGCGCATTGGAAGTTGGGGTAGCTGGGGCAGGGGGGAATATAATTAACACTTCTGATCTAATCAATTATTATTCTTCCATTCTGGCTAACCCAGACAATTTTATACAAATGAGGAGAAACTTTCTGAACTGAAGGGATTAGATGCAACCTTCATTTACAACTTTAACTGGAGAAGTTTTTCCTTCAATGAATAAAATGGGCAAGAGATACAATACATCAACTAAAATATTTTGTCACTACAGTGAAGGAGTTAACCCACTCATCTCCCAGAGAGAAATTAGCACTGACCTATATATCTCAGGGAAATAATTTTAATTCTGTTCTTGTTATTCCCCCAAGATTTCTTTTCATTCTGGGATATATATTCCGAATTGGAAGGATAGATAGCGCTACAGCAGAATTATCATAACCCTAATCATCGTGAGGAAGTCTTTTTTTATTTATTGCTGCTATTTCCCAAAGATTTCAGCTTAGGATATACTTTTTAAACTGGAGGTGACACATACACACACATATAGATTAACTCCATCAATATGAGCTTTTCCAAGATGCAGAAAATCACCTGGTAGTGATGAGAATACACTATACTCTTCTACTCCAATGTGACCTAAAACTACCATCTTACCATTTTCAATATAGGCTATGATGTTAAAATATAATGCAAGTCATAAAAAAGTGTTATGGAAAGGATTCATAGTTGTAGCACTGTCTTATTCTGCTTATGACCTATGCAAAATAGGATGCAAAAGAATAAAAATCTGGGTCAGTTTAAGGTAGAAGGACTATAATTGTTATCTGGATTCAAACAGTTAACAGTCATCTCTCACATCACAACACATATAGTACAAAGAGTCCTGGTACTGACCCCATGCCATGGTAAAGTATGGGTCTGAGGATTTTACTTTTGCTTAAACAGTCTCATTCTGTATCACCTTCCAACAGACCCATTATGTCATAAAAATACACCTACTAATACCATCACAACAGTCCAGACTGAGACAACTCCAACCCATTTCATGTATGGTATGATACTAGTGCATCTGCAGTGGGACAAAGGTGTGTTGTGGCATCTGTTGTGCACAGAAAAACTATCAATGAAGTTCTCATTGAAATGAACCATATATTCAGTACCACTCAAGAGTTTCAGAGGCTTCTCTGAAACTCTAGGCTCCACCTCACAGAAATACTAGCCACACAATTTTTCTTCCCCACTTGTACCAAATCAAATTAAATCAAATAATGCCATGCTTCCTCTCAAGGAATCTTCATACTGGGGTTGGCCATAATACAGCTGATGTCTTCTGCAGACTAAGAGCTTAAACATCTGCCAAAACCAAATACTGTAATTATTTCCCAACACTGACTGGAAGCAATAACAACAACATCAACAACAACAAAATAAATCTCATATGAGTAATTGATAGGTACTGTAATAATGTGAGTCTCAGCCTGAACTTTAACTAATAATCTGTGCAAGAGTTTCCTGCCTATGAATGATGATTATGTGGCTAGTTAACCAAACTTAGTCCCATTCACTCTCATGGTAGTGCCTCCCTGAATCATAACCAATTGTTTATGACCTATTAAAATAATCTTGTACAAGGCAGGGGTAATCTAGTTTCCAGAAGCTGATATACCTTTTGAACTATTAATGCTCTTATTGAATACAGACTGTTGCTGCTACTGTGCAGTTGTTCTTGCAAAGATGATTAATGTCTTGAATACTGAATATAACCCTTCACAAATCACCTCCTTAACATAATCTTATACCGTAGTCTAATCTGCATTGTCAACATACCTTTTGAACTGTTATTGCTCTTCTTGAGTACTGACATGTTGACAGAGTCTTGTGTTGTGGTGGTGGTGGTGGTGGCAGTAGTTGGGGTGCTGTCTGGGGCGGGGCTTGGTGCAGCGGTGGGCTTCTTCTCTGGAGGGGGAGGGGCCGGAACCTTCTTTTCTGGCAATGGGGGTGGGGGCTCCTTGTCTGTGGGGAGGAATGAGGCTGGCTTAAGTTGAGTTAGGTTGGGTTAGGTGGGGATTTGCAGAACTCTTCTCTCTTATCTTACTGGAAAAAAAAATCAACGGATAAAAGAAGTCACTGATGTTTCCTCAGTTCCTTCTGTACCACGGAAGGTATAGTTTACTTACAAATATGAGCTGAATGGTTGAGCTGCAACATTCCTGTAAAAGTTTAAAGAAATTTTCTGCCCCCACTCCAGCATCTTTTAATCACTGTTCACAACATGATTAGTAGGAGGTAATTTTTTTCAATTGGTCCGAGACACTTTCTTACAGAGACATACTGTATCTGAACTGTATTTCTGCATACACTGATGGATATATCCAGACCTGTATTTCTGCATACACTTACAAACAAAATATTTTTCTCACAATAAAGTACAGTAATTATAGTGACTTCCGTGCAAATCTATACACAAACTTACAATGCTTAATGCAAATAACAACTTATGCACGAATGGCATGGTATAACACAAGCTGCTGCTGCTGCTGACAATGATGATGATGATGATAACAATGATGATAATCCACTTTTGCTGCAGGTTACAATTACAACAAGGGCCAACAGAATATTTACATAGCTGTCTGATACATATGCGCATGTATGTGTATGTGGGGAAAACAGCAGTTGTGTCACTTGCACATCTGTTCACCTGCATATTATTACTGAGACTGAGATAGGCTGAGTCACTAGGCAATACCAACACCTGCATCTATGCTGCTACACACCTGTTTCACTCTTACTCATCTTTCCATTCACATCTGTCTCAAATATTCATTTACCTGGTCACACCTGTTCCTCATTCACTCTTCTGTCCCTCCACATCAGGCTCACTTTTTCATTAACTCCTCCGCACCTTTCTCTCTCACTTGCTCACTCACTCTTATTCACTTGTTTATTCATTAACCTCTTCCAACCAGCCTCAATCACACACCCAGTGCTACATATTGGTTTCACTTGTTAATCAACCTTTCCTTGTCGGTCTCCCTTACACATCTATGATTCATACTGCATTAACAACACTTGCTTCATACCTCTTGCTTTCTTGTACAAGGGAGTATATGTATCTAAGTAAGAGACACTTACCTGCTATTTTGTTGATGTCTTTTCTACTTTCTGGCTTCTTCCTGCATTATGCTGATGCTTATCCCAGTGTTTCTGGGTAACCAAACTTGCTGACCATAGATAAGTAAATGCTTCTGTGGGGCCATCATACAAGTACAGTACAGTTACATCACGCAGGGAACCTGCACTCCTTTGTGGCAGACAATGCCTCAACGGGGTTGGTACCAGGGTCATTCCACATGGTGAGGTCTATCTATCTATATACCTAGGCTGGTTCCCCCAAGAAAAGGGAGGTAGCCGAGACAGGTCAACACACTACCAATTTATTCATCCACTCATACACATTCATTCGCATCTTAGCCCTAAAGGGAAGGGGACAGATCCTCACCGCACCACACCGCACGAGGGTCAACTACGCAGTGCAGTCAGTGACATCCGCAGCAGGGCCCGACAGCAAAGCTGGTTTACCCCTGCCACATCATAATGGATCCAGCCCCTTACCCGCACCTGACCTGATCAGCTGATCAGACAAAATGCAGAAGAATATCCCCTCAGGGCTGCGTCATCATTTATTCATTCACAATTTCTCTCCATTCATTTCTATCATGCACAGCCACTCTTCCTTGCTCAACAGACAACCCTCTCGCGTCCAAAGCTCTCTTCACACTGTCCATCCATCCCATTTGTGGTCTTCCTCTCAGCCTTACACCTCTCACATCACATCTAGTTATCTTTTTCACCAATCGCTCATAGTGAGGTGCAGGGAAATGTTAGGTTGGCTACTGGGTGACACTACAGCTGATAACCCTGGGTGCACAGTGTTACCACCTGAAGGCTCCTTATCAGTACCTCCCACATCATGTAAAAATAGGAAATGGGGAATATGAATTATATCAATTATGATGATGATGAAAGCAAATGTTGGAAGCATGTATGTAAATCCAGTTACAATGTTCTTCACCTATTAGAACATAATTTCAATAGCAAAAATCTCTATATTAAATGAAACAGTACTGAAAAATACACAAACAGGCATTACTGAAAATTACACATAATACTCCTCAATGTCAGTCTAGTTCAGAACAGAAATGCATGTGGGTTAGATCAAAGCCATTGTTCAAAATCATTCACTCCTTACTGGGAGTCAATTGATCTGATGTGCCAGATGGAGTGAAGGTTAAGTACTATGTGCAATGTTTCAAATCACCATGAGATAGCAGGAATTTTTTTTAATCCTGTGATGCTGCCAGAAGCAATGGAAAATCATCTACTCTTTAATTCCTTCAGTCTGGTGGCAAGTACAGTATTACCAAGTTATTGTTGCTACCTCCATAGGTAGCAAGGGTCTGGATGAATGCTCAAGAGTCTGGACTTTGCTAGTCTCAATTAGTGTAATATGGGACTGGATCATATTGTTTTTCACCTATGTTCTAATTCATTATGGGTATGGCAGTGCTAAATAAACACATAGTACCATATCATCCATCCATACATCCATCATCCAATCTGCCAAATATTTGTAACAACTACAACACAAAACAAAACATTACAATGCTGATGAGAGATGCAGAAATCATACATGCCATGTGTTTATATCTGGAGTGTCTATAAAACTATGCACTAAAGAATGATGCTGAACTCGGTAGAAAATATACATACCATAGACTGTAGAAGATTTGGATTACATACAACACTATGTGAGGGAGAATGATGCCAATGGAGTGAAAAACATACATACACATACTTTTTACATACACTGATTACTGAAGATAGTATCTGGAATGGGTACACTGCTGAATGAAAGTGGTACTGATTCATTCATTCATTCATCATCTAATCCAGTGTTGTCCCAAGAGAAGCGTAGAGGCCCAGGGCTAGGCAAGTTGGTCCTGATATTTAAGATGAGAGTGACCAGCCTCACTCATCTCTGAGTAGCATTACGTGAGCAATAAACCCCAACCACCCCTTGGATATAAACCTGCACTAGCTCAATCCAATTGGAGCACCTTAATTGCCCACTAAACCACCAAGTGCCATAATTCGGTTATATGGTTACCACCCAGAGTAGTAAATGGTTTCTTGGTGTACATGAAACCATCTGGCTTGTCACTCTGTGTAGTCACCCATACACAGAAGGAAGAGGAAAGAATGAAGGAAAGAGCGGCAGAAGAGGAAGGATGGAAAGATGGAAGGAAGAGAGAAAAGGGCAGACACCTGTGAGCAGCACTACATCGAGTGAGTGGATAGTGTGCACCTCCACCAACCACTGATGGGGTAGAAAATACACATACTGCTACCAAAGACTGCCAAGTAACTGGACTCCTTATAACACTAAGCGAGTGAATATAATACTGATGAAGGGACTGGAAAACATACAGACCTCTAACTGTTAAATACTGTGCTTGGAACAGCCACAACACTGAATGAATGTGTATAATATAGAGGAGGTAGAAAACACACATACCACAGACTGACAAATATCTGGATCCCTTGTAACATTCAGTGAGTGAGTATGATACTGATGAAAGGAGATGGAAATACATGTACACTACCTTGGATCTCTGAATACCTGGAATAGTTAAAATGCAGAACAAAAGTGTATCACAGTGATGGGTAGAAAATACATATACCATGGACTGACAAATACCTGGACTCCTTATAGTATAACACTACGTGAGCAAGTATGATGCCAATGAAGGGAGTGGAAACACACACCATCAATGGTTATATTGTACAGTACTTGGAATAGCTACAATGCTTAACACAAGTAGGGAGTAGACTGTAGCACCAGTCGAGAAGAGCAGTACTCCCAAGGTGGATGGAAAGCTGATGACAGGGAGAGCTGGAGCTCCCGTTTCATCGGCCCTCAGAACAAGTTCCTGACCATCCCCTTTTGCTGAACTTTTCCAGTGTCCCAGTAACATAGGGAGTAGGCCAGCATGCTCTCCAATACAAGTTTCTCTAACTGTCAACACCAAACTACACACACACTACACACAACACTTCCTTTTCAAAATTCGAAAATCTTGAATTTGGGTCTCTTTCATATTGTTTTTTGTTTTTTCTTGGAAGGAAAAGTATGTGGGCCCATGGCCTTTGGATCCTTCTTCCTTGCATTAAAAAAAAAAAGATGAGAGTGATGGGGTAGAAAATACACATACCATAGACTGCCAAATACCTGGATCCCTTATAATACTAAGTGAGCAAGTATGATGCCGATGAAGGGCGTGTAAACTGGTGAGGCCATAATGCCATCACCCGTCCCTCTTTGATATCTTATCTAATCAATATGGCAGAGGACAACTTTGCTCCCTCTGGCACACTACCGTAATGACTTTTAACTTTTCAGGGGATTATTTTTACTACTTATGTTGTCTACCTCTATATCAATCAACCTGTCTGAGGCCAGGTAAGCCTGTGGTATTAATAAAGCTTCAATAAACTGCTTCTTTTATCAGCATAGAATTACCATTTTTTTTTTTTTTTATCAGCAAATGCATTTCAAAGTCCATATCAGTACAATGCTGATACTGAGGTTCAATATGAATTCAGTTTTATTCCTGGAAGAGTAATATTGCAGTATTATCAAAGACACTGCAACATTTCCATCCACTGAACTAACTGCAAGTCCTATAATAAGACATAACAGGTGCTGGAGAGGAACACATAGCCACACAGGCACTGAGACAACTACACAATCCCTCAACTCCTTCCCATCCCTAGAAAGGAAGATGATGGACTGGATGAAAAGGACAGTTTCAGTTACAGTCCAGTTGGTTCATCTTCAAATGAGCCTGGGGCCATAACAACAAGACACAACATTACACTCTGCCATTTAATGCTGATACAGTAATTAATTACGAATGCAAGCAGCTCTTGCATAGCATCTTCACTGTGTCCAGGCAGAAAGCTGTTTAAAGTGAAACATTTATAAATGACACATGCTTTTTCTTTTTTTATTCATGACTAACAGATTAAAGGCAAAAAGAAACACTTATTCCTGACTTCAAAGCAACTTTATAATGAATCAGAAACAACTTTCAGTGAAAATCAGGTGTTAATTCATCATTCTCTTACTAATCTTTCATCTCAATCTGGCCCAGATTTGTGTCTGTAGGTTTTTTTTTACATAGCAGAACAAGATAACACTACAGTTTTACATTCTCTCCACAGCACTTCTTCATGACTAGCATTATATTACAGTGTTAATTTATTGTTACAATTCAATATTATAGATGAACAGATAGGAGTTTTAGGCCAAGTTAAAGTGAAAAAAGTATAACTGTACAGCACAACACACTGGCAATCACTGTTCCTCCAATCATCAGTCTGCCTGGGTCTTAGCTTTCTGTTGTTTTATCACCCACTTATCTAAACCTCATGCATTCTTCCTCCTTGTCCAGCATACCTCTCATACTTCATCCACTCAGCAGTTTTACTTAAATGTACATAAAAAAGGGAGTTTGAGTGGTGAGCGAATGAAAGTGTGGCCAGTCTATCTGGGAAGACTTTTGGTTAATTTCTCCTAAAATTATTTTTTTTCCCCTTGCTCTCTAGACCCTACTTCACCCCCTTTTTAGGTGAGAAAATAGGTCTGAATGATGATGATGATGATGAGAAAGATCTTTGCCCTTATCAGGCATGTGCAAGCTGGCATCTAGAACACATTACTGTACAAACACACACATACTAACACAGTAACAGATAGTCCAATACAGTAATGCCCCCATGAGGTGCTATAGTTAGGCTACTGCATTTCAAAGCACTTTTAGCTAAGTAACCAGTCTATGGTCATGGTGATACTACATGACTGAAAACCTCATATTAACTCCTAAGGATTCAAACCAAAGCACACAGCACCTGACCTTTATCCTCAAGAGTGCCATAGACCACAAGACCATCTAGTTCTAACCCCTTCGCTTTGATGTCAGCATTTTCTTTTTTTTTTATCTCTGGTCATTTTTATTCATTAATTCATTCATCATCTAATCCTGTGTTGCCCCATGAGAAGAGCAATAAACCCCAACCACCCCTTGGATATAAATATGCATAAGCTCAATCTGACTTGAGTGCCTTAATTACCCACTGAACCAACAGGTGCTATTATTTGGTTACATGGTCTCTGTGGGGCAACATAGGATTGGATGATGGATGGATGGATGTTACCACCCCACCCAGCGTAGTAAATGGGTTCCTGGTGTACAGGAAACCATTTGGCTTGTCACTCAGTGTAGAGTCACCTCTAGACAAAAGGAAGAGGAAAATTCATCTCAGAAGAGCCTTCTCAAACTCGAGGAACCAGATACAGGCCATAGTGTATTAACCCCATCACTAGACAAGGGGATTCTTCTTAGCTGAATAAAACAGCCTGACATATGCTTGAGTATCTAAAAAATTAAATAAATAAATAAAATAAAGGGGGGGTTTATGGGGTGAAGACCACTATAGAGAAGGGGAAAGGTAAGGGGAGGTCTTCTGAGATAAATAAAAGTCTGATATTAGCTAAAATAAAACAAAAGACATCCTCAAGCTGAAGGTGTTAAGGAAAAGCATACAGCACTGACCATTCTTGCTAAGTGTACCAGTGGGTGTGGTGTCAGTGGAACTGCTTGGTGACTTCTTGGCCAACACTGTTGCTGGCTTCTCAGGACGTGGTGGTTTTGTCTGCAAGTAAAAAAATACCACACTTTTACTTATACAGAAGATATGAGGAGCTCCATGGAGTATTGCCAAATGTGCCCAAATAAAAACCAAGCTAATGAAGGGCAGATTAAACTAATCAAATCTGAACAAATGGTGCCTCCATGGAGTGCTTCATAACGATGCTCCAAGGAGGAACTTCAAAGGAAAAAACAATCTTTTGTCTAACCTCCATTTTTTCTGTTTATTCAGCATTACTCCACAAATGGCCTAAAAAAACATAAACTATAATGAGTGCACAATACACTCATATGCTACACACACAGCTAACTCCTAGACCCATATTCTCATTGGTTACGGAGACTCTCAAGCATGCCTTTCTCACAAGTTTACTGTATTTCTCTTTCTGGTATGTTAATTTACTGTATTCTTATATGCTAGTTTTATTTTGCCAGTACTGTGTCTGGTACTTGTGCTTTTTATTGTCTTATGATCCTCTTTTGTCTGGATTTTGTGTGTGTGCCTTTTTCTATAAATAAAATACAGAAGAAAGACAAGCTGTAATATATTGTACTAAATAAACTGATAGGGATAAAGTGCTAGAAAGCCTCTAAACTGACAAGAATTGAATTGTTATACTGTAGTCCTTTTACCTTAACTTGGCCCAGCTTTCCATTCCATTGCAGCTACTTGTACATAGCTAAGTAACATAACAGAATGCTAAGGCTATTCATCATTTCCATAGTACTTCTTCATGCCCAGCATCAAGTTCTAGTGTTAATCTCTTGTAACACCTCAGAATTAAAGGTCATACTGTAATTTTATGCTAAGTTAGAGTAAAAACGGTTTAGTCTCATATGATGCACTTTTACCAACAGAACAAATCCCAGCCCTTACTGACACATAACACTCAACATATTCTTAAGCAACAACTTTTAACTATCAACAACACTTTCTTAATTACATGGATGATACAATAATGTTAAGAACATAAAGGTTATACACAATATTTAATCAAAGGACACAATGCATCCTTCACCATCTGACTGTTGAGGGTTTAATAAGGCAAGCTGATGTAAGTCAGAGTAATGTAACTACAGTAGGTACAACACAGCAGCTAAAGGGTTACTACCACAAAGGCTATCCCATTTTCTAACTACAAGCACGGTATAAAACTTCTGGTAATAACCTTCTCGCAACACAGTAATAAACAATCACTATGCTGTACCAGTAGAACACACAGTTATAATGCACACTGTACTTCATTATGGAATTACAGAAAATACAGAAGCAACAGTTCAATGCTGCAGATGTAAAGTGACCTTTTTTTTTTCTTTTTTTTCTTTTTCTTTTTCTTTTTTTTTTTTAAGAAAAATTCACAAAGAAATTTTAACAAAAATGATTTTCCACACAAAAGGCTTCCATCATACAACAAAATTCAGTGCATCACTGTCTGACTAAATACACTGTTATTCAGGTAGGATAAGATTACACCATAAAATTAATAGGATATACAATTTTTAATGAATTTCTAAAATAACTGGTAGTTAATAACAGCTAGAGTACAGTACAACCTCACTATAACAGACTACTTGGGTCCCAGGCCAGTTCGAAAAAAGTGAAAGTCTGATAAAAGTGGCATCTGGACTTCACCCTCCTAACCTGGACTTTTTCTGATATATCAGACAACAGTCTGGATTGCACCAATGGTTTTTCACTGTGGCATCACCAACTTTTTTCACTACCATTGCAGTACTGTACTGTATTATACATTCAATAAAATAATCAAATGGTATAATATACATAATACACTATAATATTGTACTGTTCACTGATAACCATGTCTATTTACCTTATTGTGGTGAACATAGCTGAAGTGGTCCATTAGTGGAGTCTGTACAGTACAGATGACTGTACTGGAGAGGTAGGTGATGCACTTATTTAACCCTCCCAGTCCCGACCGATTTTTTACCCAACACACCCTCAGAACCCGACCGATTTTCAACTTTTTTTTTTTTTGGCTCAAACCTCCGCTTTTGGTGAGACACATTGAAAATTCATAGAGAAATCGCTCTCCTGAGCTTATAAATGTTGCTACAGGTGACGAGTCAGCCTTACCTTTCGTTCTCTCTCAGGGTAGATGGCTTCAAAGAAAACGAACTATGGGAGGGTAAACTAACTCAAGCCACTTTAAATTACGTATTTATTCATTTATTTGGTACGAATTTATGTGTAGTACAAGACTATATTGGTCTTCACACAATTATATAGGCAACAGAAGCATTATTCAGTCACCAAACACATCCACATATGGCACCTTCCTTTACAACATTACCACCTCATCACTTCTGTTTGTTTCTTGCTCTAGCTTCTTTATTTCTTTGTCCTCCACCTCAGGAATCACTTTCACTGTGAATTTCGTCATTGGAGAGACTGTGGGGCAACATGTCTTTTACTGGCCAGGTTACTGCAAACAGGTGGGGAGGGGGCGGGGGTCAGGTGGAGCCAGGCAGTATCCCCACTTGACAGCAGGTAGAGGAAGGTCTCCCACATATGCCTACCAAAAATCACCCGCGAATCTTGAAAAATGTGCAAACGACGGGCCTTGCAATTGACTGACGTACGATGCACGTCAGTGGGTCTGAGCGTGAAAAAAAGTGATGACGTGCATCGTACGTCGGTGAGACTGGGCGAGTTAAATTATAGGCACTTCTACTAAACCAGTACTGTACTGTCATGTACTTTAACCCCTAAAAGACGGGTGTCTGCATATGCTGTCCGAGGGTACCAGGGTCAAAAAGAAAGGTGCCCGCATATGCAGTCACGCCCCCCCC